>NW_020769955.1:0-37139 GCF_900518735.1 Pseudonaja textilis
TGGGATTTCATATTTATGATAATTATTACGATGCAAAATGGACATATCATTCTACAATGCTGCTTATATATACACTAGAACATTTTTCCCCAAATTACAACTGTAACATGCAGAATAAGCTCGTTGCTGTAATTGGTGGACTGGATTCTCTTACTTCTCTTGATATGGCAATTATTCTGGATACCTATAAGATTCCTCAGGTAAGGTTTGCAAATGAAGTTTAACAGATAACAGATAATCAGATTTGGAAGGGACCTTGTAGGTCATCTAGTCCAATCCCCCATCCAAGGGGGAGACCCTACACCATTTTTGACAAGTGGCAGTCCAATCTCTTCTTGAAAGTCACAAGCGATGATGCTCCCACAATTTCTGAGGGCAAGCTGTTCCATTGGTTGATTGTTCTTTAACACTTTTTAAATCATTTATTTAATTTGCTGAATGTACTTTGTTCTTGGAACCAGCTTACATAATTAAGTTATCCAAGGTAGTTACGTATTGATTCATGAATGATTCTTCTTACATGTGAAGAAATAATATTTAAATCTATATAACTAAGCTAAGAATACATTTCCCTCCACAAATCATATTTACTAAATACATATAGTATGTTTGGTCTTATGAGAATGTCATAAAAATATTTTCAGGGATTTGACTTCTCAGATCTCTTCATAAGGCCAGCTTGTCCCTGAGAATCCATGGAAATCATGGGAATTAATGCCTATTAAACTTGATGACGGGTCCTAGAGCTGGAAACAACTACCACATATGTGCGAGGGGAAACTATCTTTACTTTTAACTTTTAACTTGATGACAACATGACTGTCTCTGAAAGCCATTGACCTGGGAGATTTCCTTTTGCTTTCTTGTACAGTAGATCATGAGACTGATCCATTAGGATTGTTAGTGTTTGGGGACAAACCCCCAAGCAGAGTGCACAGCAGCAGTCAAGCCAGGCAGCCAAATGAGAGAGAGGCTGGGCCCAAGAGTATACACACTGGAGACAAAAACACTGTTTGTAGTTTTAAATAGTTATTTAATTCATTCAGAGTTTAAGCAGTGTCATTCAGTCCATATGTCATTTATCCAATATATCCATCCAGTAACCTAGTCCATCAACTAGTCAGTACAATCTCTTTATCTGCTTGTAAATCTTCTCCTTCCGATACCTTTCTCTCGAAGACAACGCTGAGTATTCACAGGATATCAGCTAACCAAGTAAACAGTCCTTTTGTTCAGTAGAAACGGTATCCAGCACAGTAGCCAACAAGCAGACATCTCATACAGTAGTAAACAGCAGGCAGCAGACAGCAGAGAGACCAGCGACCAGCGAACCAGCCCAGGAAGTGTTACATTACTCTCACTGCCTTTTTATTGCTGCTTGCAACCGCACCCTTAATTATCTAATTACATTGCAGTTTGGTGCTTAAAGCTACAAACACTTAAACCTAGGTTTATATATTTAGTCACCCAAACCTAGTTGGTGTATCCATATACCCAACAAGGATATTACTTATATTCCTGGGAGAAGAAACAATAATTTCAAAATTTTAAGAATACTTCACCTCCAAGAAAGCTGAAAGTAGAGAGAACTGTTGTCTGTTCTAAGTAGGACATTACATTTAACAACGATATATTTTAATATTTTAACTATTTTTATTTGTTTTATAACCTGCAAGCATCCAGAGTCACCCTATAAAGGAGACAAGTGGCATCAAAAAATTAAATCATAAATAAATAAATAAATCACTGTCAGACAGCAAGGAATGGAAGATTAGTATGTTTAAATAGACAAAAACCACCAATCATTTTTAATGTTGGTTTGTCAAAAAGCAACAGAAGGAGAGCACACATGTGCAATGAATACTGAAATGCTATACTAAGATATTGAGGCTTTATAGTAGTTAGTCAGCAAACAAATTTTTTTATCTAAAGTGAAATATTCTTTAATGCATTAGTTGTGATAGATAGATAGATAGATAGATAGATAGATAGATAGATAGATAGATAGATAGCTAGATAGATAGATGTAGATGTAGATGTAGATATATAGGTATATATGTATAAGTATATATGTATAGGTATATATGTATAGGTATACATATAGATAATATAGATATTGATATAAATGATATAGATATAGATACCAAGAGATACAGAGAGATATTCTTACCTTGTTTGTTATTGCCTATCTCATTGGAAATGTTATAAATGACAGTTGAAACAATACATTCAATTTATTCTTTATTCAATTTATTTTTACTATAAACAGTGCAACTTTACAATAAATGCTGCAATTGTTCTTTTTCTTCTTCATGGATGCCTTTAGCTCACCTATAGTCCCACTCCAGTTATAAAGGACAAATCTCCTGGTCATTTCTTCTACCAGATGGTTCCTAAGGAAGACCTTCAGTATGAAGGAATTCTGTCTCTGCTTCTATATTTCAAATGGATATGGATTGGAGTGGTGGTTATGGAAACGGACAGTGGAGAGAAATTTATATAAACAGTGAGACCCGTGTTTTCTCAGAAGGGAATTTGTTTTGCATTCATACAGAAAATCCCTGTTATAACTTTTATTACTGATATATCAGAAATACTGTATAAAGGGAGGATTATTTATAATACATTGACACATAGTAAGGCTACAGTGATACTTGCTTATGGTGAATCTAATTCCTTTGGATTTTTTAGATTTCTTTCGTATCAATCAGATGAAGATATAGACAGTAAGTATAGGAAATCCTTAGGAAAACTATGGATCACCAGAGCCCAAATGGAGATTGCATCCTTTGTATTTCAAAGAAATTGGGATTTAGACATTTTCCATGGAGCTATAGCTTTCATGTTTCACTCCAGGGATGTATCTGGATTTCAACAGTTTATAGAAAGTCGAAACCCTTTCACCACAAAAGAAGATGGCTTTTTCAAAATCTTCTGGGAGCAGGTCTTTTCCTGTGTATTTCCAAGTACACTAATGAATGAAATGGAGAAAAATCATTGCACTGGAGCTGAACAACTAGGGAGCCTCTTGTATCCCAATTTTGAAATGAGCATGTCTGGCCATAGCTACAGTGTCTACAATGCTGTCTTCGCTATAGCTTATGCTTTACATGATATGTTTAGAGCTGAATTAAAACACAAGACAAGGATAGAGAATGGACTGAAGCTACATAACCAGCCATTTTGGCAGGTAAAGTGCTCATTATATTCTATAATCCTGATTCCAGATTCTCTAGTAAACTGATAGTTTCCATTCCATCACATAACATAATCCAAATTTAATTCAGTTGCAATTGGTCTTTAATAATTATAATTTATGAAGTTTAATCACATCTTTTGCAAGGAGCAATGTTTAAATAAATGAAATCAGCCCTGGAACATTTTACCTGCACATGTATTTTGATTAACATTTTTTTTTTTACATTTGTCATCCTTTTGTTTGTTATCTTTTCAAAATTTAGCTCCATCCCTTTTTGAGACATGTTACATTTAACAACAGTCTTGGGGACAAGATAATCTTTGACCAAGATGGAAAGTTAATAGATGGGTTTGATATAATCAATTCTGTTCTTTCTGAAAACCAGTCAAAAGTGAAAATTGGAAGGATAGACCCTCAGTCTCCTGCAAATCAAACATTCATCATAGACAAAGATGCCATAACGTGTAACAGCTGGTTTAACCAAGTAGGTTGTAAAAATACACAATCTGGGAAATGTCTAATCTGAACAGGAGCACTGAAATTGATTGTTAAAGAGGGCAATAATATCATTATTAGCTGGGGCATTTTCCCATCTTTATTTTTCAATCAATCAATCAATCAATCAATCAGAATAGAGCTAGAAGGGACCTATGAGGTCTTCTAGTCCACCCTCCTATTCCAGCAGGAGATCCTAAATAATTTCAGACAAGTGATTATCCACTCTCTTCTTAAAAACCTCCCCTGATGAAGCACCCACAATTCAGAAGGCAACCTGTTCCACTGGTTAATTAATTCTTAGTGTTCGGAAGTTTCTCCTTAATTCCAAGTTGCTACTCCCCTGGATTGGTATCCACCAGTGGAGGTCTTAACACATGGGCCTGATGGGCACATGTCCATGGGCCCCACAAGCATAGGTGCCCCATAAAAATCTGTGTATGTTAACTCTTCAATGCACCTTGCATCATATAAATACAGCAACTGTATGGCTTACTGAATATTATTGTGTTTCAAGCCTCGTGTATTGTTCAAATATCATGTTGATTAGCTGTTGCTGCACAGCATGTTTTTAATGTTTCAGCACCAATTTCTTTGGAAGTGCCAATAAAATAAATATATGTTTAATTTTATCAACCATTTACATTTTTATTCCTGTGAGTAATTGTCATAGGGACCCAGTACACTGCTTTGCCTGGGAGCCATAATTCTCTTAAGATAGCCTTGGTTTCCACCCATTGTTCCTTTTTCTACCTAAATATCTTGTGTTTCTGTTATTATTCCTGAAAATTGGAAATGAAAATTGGAAATATCTAATGTATTTTGCTTAACACACAAGTTACATGGTTACTATAGTTTGGAACAATATAAAATACTTGGAAGGATAATTAATGATACTGATTAAGCAGCTCATTATTTGAAAAACGAAGGTGTTTTATTCTGGAATGGACTTTCATGGCCATAAAGGTATCTATTGGGAAGTAAGCAGTTTTCTGATTTGCCTATTTTGGGGAACTTATTCCTGATTGGGCAAGATCTTGTGTAGGTTGTTGATATAATCCAGGGAAGGTAATTTGAGTTTGTTAACCTTCTTCTTTCTTGTTAATACTATTGGGATATGTAACAGATCACTTTGACTCTGAAAATGCCAGCTACATTTGTTAATGACATGTATTTCCTAGGCTATGATGACTAAATACGGCAGCCCAACATTTTCCAAAGCTGATAACTTTTGTCAATTTGAATATGACAGTATGTTGGAAAACTCTGCATTTATGCTGATCATGCTAGAGAGAAAAACCACAGCTTAGAATCAAAGTACTGAAAAAATATTGCTCTTTTTTATGTTGGTTTTGGTTCATGAATTAGACTGCTCCTGTTTCCCAGTGCACACCTAGCTGTAATCCAGGTTCTAGGAAGCAAGTAATGCAAGAGAGGCCATTTTGCTGTTACTCCTGCATCTTATGTCCAGAAGGCAAGATTGCAGAAAAGGAGGGTAAGGATAATATTGTTTTTTAGTTGCTTAGTTCTTTCCAAATCTTCATGAGCTGACTGATATCACTGCTGTAAGAACTGCTGGCAATTAACTGACACTCATGAACATGTTTGGTTACATTTTCTTCTGTGTCTCTTTTGTTGATTATTATCCATTTTTCCCAAATACCCAGGCTTACCTCAAATATTCTTGCCTTCCTTTATCTATCCCATTTTTTTAACCTTTGTTCTAATTACTTCTAGTGAGCAGTCTGGTTTTACTTTCTAGTACTGAATATATTCTTCGCAATTCAAAGTTTTTTGAACATTTTTCTCCAGCACTACAATTCAAAGTCAAACATTTCTGATTGTCCACCTTTTAAAGAGTTTTTTTTCCTGGATTCAGTATTATCCCTAGCCTTTGAGTGGTATTATCACTTTCATTATAGCCTTTCAGTATTATCCCTAGCCATTTTTAAAAAAATATTTTCAATGGAAAATGGATAAAAATAATTCTATTTACAATAACAATTCTTTTTTTTTTTATAAATTTTATTTGAGTTTTCACAAAAAAAAATACAAATAAAACATCTTTTTTGAAAGTAGCATAATCCCGGTTTACATTTCTTCATACAGACACAAATTCAATTTCATGCTCATTTTTATGTTCCATTCCATATCTTATTACTGTTTTACATTTTCTACATAGCTTCTCCCCTCTTTTAATTTTCTAACTTTTATTTTAATTATCTCATCTCAATACAAATCATTATATCTATACTTTTTGTCTGTCCTGTTTCAATTATCTATTATCTTTTCTCATTAAACAAAGTTTCTCCTGTAGTTGCTGATTGGAGTATGACACCTTTATATCTTTTAAGTGTATCCATTAACTCTTATTTAGGCTTCAATATATATCCTAAAGTTATAACATTCAATATAATATATAACTTCCATTCAGATTCTGCTTGGGACATTCTTAAAATACACACTATATTCTTAAAAAAAGAAAAAAATATATAAATATATGTAATTAAAACAACACATTCCATTCCAATTCAATTCTATCATTAATGTTAATATTCATTAAAATCTTAACTTCTTTAACATTACTTTTCAATTAAATATCATACTTCTATGGGAACAGTTATAAGCTTTCCATAATTAATTCCCCCCCCCTTCACTTATATTTTATAAAATATTAACTAATTAAAATGTTCCTGTCCCTTCCTAATTCAATTTTCTCATTTATTTTATTTCACTTATTTTATTAACAAACATTTCACTAGAATACACTAACTATTTTATCCCTCATTTTAATCATACATTGTTTCCAATTTTCTAAAGTTATTTCTATTACTAATATAACAATACAATCTTATGTACCTTTACAGAATCCCTTTTTCAGTTAGATTTTCACCCATTATCTCTAAATAGGTCCTGTTTCTCCATATCTTGTTCTGGTCCTTTGTAACTTCTTTTCCTCTCCTTCTTCCCTCTCTTCTTCTCTCTCCCCTTTTTACCCTCTTGTCTCTCTACCTCTATTTCTCTTCTGTATCACCCTTTTCTGTTGCTTTCCAGTATTATACTTATTTTTCAAATTATTTTTCTTTTCTTTGGTTGTTTTTTTAAGTCTTAAATTCTCCATTCTCTTTTTCCCCCTTTCCTTTTTCTTCCCCATATAAAATTACTTGTTCATTAAAGATGGCTTCTTCTTTGTCCCAGTCTTCTTGTTTTGCAGACATTTCTTGTTGTTTCTCATAGTTCCAAATCTCCATTTCTAAGAATTGAAAAACGAAGCCAAAAGAACCCTTCCCTTCTTGTGCATCTTCTTTGTACTTTTTAAGTTCCATTTTCAATTCATCCAGAAGTAGTGCCATTGTATAAATTTTTAAACAACCACCCGATTAATTTTAGTCATTCAAATGTAATAATCAAGAATTCAAAGATCACCAGATAATTCAAATACACACAAGCTGTTTCTTTTTGTTCTTTTTTTTTCCCTTTCTCTTCCTGGGGTTACTGTTTAGTTACAAAGTTTCAGTTAAAATGTATCTTTTAGAAGTCTTGTTGAGATTTTACTGTAGATTCTTTTTAATTCCAGGCAGTCTCCTCCCAGATCCTGCCCTTTTATTCTTTTTCTCTCCCTTCCTGCTTATGAAAAAAATAATTTAGTGTCCAGAAATCTTTATTATCCCTTTGACATTTTGTTTTATTTTCAGCTTAATTGCCTGTTGATGTCAAAGCGGATTTTTCCAATTTCTTATTTAAGTCTCTTAATTGTCAGTATAGGGAAAGGGAGAGAAGAAAAAAAAATCCAAATCTTTCCCTTGTCTCTTTCCTTCGCTGCTTCAGACTCTTCTTTGGGAACGATGTTATTTTTTTGTAAGTTTAAATTCTAGGGTGCCTTAGCTGTTGCTTTTGCAATTTAACCCAGTCAGCCAAAACTTTCACTTCTTATCTTCCTCCTGCACATTCTTTTCCGGTTGAGTTCTTCTTTGAGGTGGCCATTTCTGACCACTGCTACAACTGCCTTCGGGAAAGGGAGTAATGGCCAGCTGAGGAGGAGAGATGTGGCTCTCCTCAACCATGCTGGCAGTCTCCCCCTTTTTCACCACCTCTATGGGGTAGCTTAGCCTCAAAACCAGCCGGCTCGGGGTGCTCCAGCAGCTAGCCCAGACCGAAACCCCTCACAATTGCAGTTTTCTGTCTGTCACCGAAGGAACTCAAACCGGAAGCCCCTATTTACAATAACAATTCTATCTAAAGTTCAGTCTCTCATGTATGTTATTTCTTTTTCACTTTAAATATAAAAATAAATACTTCACTTTTTAATCACACTACTTAGGAGAGTATTCTTGAGAAATTAAACAAATTTAAATTAGAAATAATATTAAAGTAACTTCTATCTATTAACTTCTGCAAATTTATCCTATTGACAGAAATCATATTTCTTTAGCCAGGATATAGAAGCCAAAATTCCATGAATCACTATAAAGTAATTATCAATATTTTAAATGTAGTCATACATTGTGGGCTTTACTGTTTGTATGCAAGCACTGGTGCATATTATCTGAGTTTATAAATATGGGTAGATATGTGTGTGTGCACATATACTTCACTGTTGGATTCAGAATAAAGTGCTATCTGATATTCAGCTATTTAAAAAGTTATCAGTGGTGGTATTTATGCATAATTTTGATACTTACTGGACCCTTTCAATTACAGATATGAATGAGTGCTATAATTGTACAGAAGAAAAGTATTCCAACAAAAATCAGGATTCATGTATTCTGAAGGACATAAGTTTCTTGTCTTATGAAGAACCTTTGGGAATAAGTTTAGCTTGTTTTTCTCTTTTCTGTTCCATAACCACAGTTCTTACACTGAAGATATTTCTGATGCATCACAACACTCCCATTGTCAAGGCCAGTAATCGGGATGTTACCTACATGCTCCTGGTAACTCTCTTGCTCTGCTTCCTTTGTGTATTACTATTCATTGGTCAGCCAACCAAGGTGACATGTATACTCCGACAAACTGTTTTCAGCATCATCTTCTCTGTGGCTATTTCCTGTGTGCTGGCCAAAACTGTGACTGTGGTCCTGGCTTTCAAGGCAACAAAGCCAGGAAGTGGATTGACGAAGTGGGTGGGGAAAAGATTGGGCTATGCTTTTGTTTTATCTGATTTCTCAATTCAGGTAGGGATTTGCACTCTATGGTTAGCCATCTCTCCTCCTGTCCCAGATGCTGACCTGCACTCAGAGGCTGAAAAAATTGTCCTACAGTGTAAGGAAGGTTCTATAATTATGTTTTATTTTGCAAGGTTTTATATGGGTTTCTTGGCCATAATCAGCTTCATAGTGGCTTTCTTTGCCAGGAAATTATCAGATACTTTTAATGAAGCCAAATTCATCACTTTCAGCATGTTAGTCTTCTGCAGTGTTTGGATATCCTTCATTCCAACCTACCTGAGCACCAAGGGGAAATACACGGTTGCTGTAGAGATTTTCTCAATGTTAACTTCGAGTGCTGGGCTGCTGATCTGCATCTTTTCCCCCAAATGCTACATTATTGTTCTGAGACCAGATCTAAACAACAGACAGCTAAAAAGACAGAAGTAATGAATGTTCCCAAGAATATAGTTGTAATCAGGGGTGGGATTCAAAATTTTTAACAACCGGTTCTGTGGGTGTGGCTTAGGTGTGGGCATGGCTTGGTGGTCATGTGACTGGGTGGACATGGCTTGGTGGTCATGTTATTGGCTGGGTGTGGCCAACTCAATATCACTCACATAGAGGCACGCATCTCCTCGCCTGGCCTCTCATGACTGTGGGGATGCTGCAATAGTCGTAAGTGTGAAAAATGGTCATAAGTCACTTTTTTCAGTGCCATTGTAACTTTGAATGGTCACTCCATACAAGCGAAGTACCAGCAAAGTAGAGAAAAAATACTCCAGAGATGTTCCTGAGACAGGAAGTCTAGTCCTGCCAAGAATGTAATAAGGATTAATGGAGAGGCAGTTTCTGCAAGCAACACCAGAATGTTTCCTTCCTGCCTTCCTTACAAGATTAGTCCAGAAATTTCTTCTAACAACCGGTTCTCCGAACTGCTTAGAATGCTAACAACCAGTTCTAGCAAATAGGTGCGAACTGGTAAAATCCCACCCCTGGTTGTAATCTGCATTGCAGATGAACTTGCATTTTTATGTTGTTTTAAAATAGAAATTCTGCTGGATATTTTTCCTATTATTTATACTGATTACATTTTTAATGGACTATATTTATTAGGAATGCTTTCATTTTGAAGATACTTGGAAAATTAACGAGCAGGTATCTTCAAGGTCATTTTTCCTATTCCTTTTTCAGTTCATAATATTAATAGAAAGTTTTCGTAATAGCAATGATAATCAAAGTCACCAGAAATACAATTTGTTATTGTACAAAGCTTTCATTACAGGCGGTTCTCCATTTATGACTATTCACTTAACATACAAAGTTACAATGGTAGTGAAAAAAATGACTTATGGCCAGTCTTTACACTTATGACTTCACAACATCTCCCATGGTTACATGATCAAAATTTGGGCATTTGGACACTGCCATGTATTTATAATAGTTGCATAAATGGGCCACATGATTGCCATTTGTGACCTTCCTGTCTTCCAGCAATAGCACTTAGCAATAACACTTAGCTTATGTATGGCTCCATAGTGTTATATAGCATTCTTAATTGATTTTCAATGTCAGAATATTGCTCCCAACAATTTGGGATCTCATTTTACTGACCTGCACAGGATAGAAGTTTGAGTCAATTTTGAGCTGGTCAGGATTGAACTCCTGCCTAAGGGGAGATATAGCTTACCATGCTGCATTCTAGCCACTACATCATCACAGTTCAGTGTTAATGGGAAGAGCCACTTAATTGACACCAGCTTCTTAAGACTTACTTAATAACCATGGTGAATTGTTTAACAAATGCAGCATAAAATTGGGCATGTCCCACTTCACAATTGCTTTGCTTGGCAGCAGAATTTCCTGGTCTAACTGTGGTCATAAGTCAAGGAATATTTGCATTTAGCTTATCATTGTGTAGTATGGATAAGTATCAAATAAATCATATATTATACATCATATGTATTTTGCCAATCCAAAATATGAAATTTGTTTAGAAGCTATAACTTTATGTATGAATTATGTGAACCATATTTTATCAATATTAACACAGATATTTAAATCTATCATTTAAATTCTAACCATAAATAATTATTTGTTTTTGTTTTGTACCTGGAGAGAATAAACTACTGAAAAGCTAGAATTATAGAAGGCAATAATTTCCAAAATTCTTAGGAAGTGAATTGAACTATTTAAAATGCTGGTTCTTTAATTAGCTTTCTTTTTTTGTTTTGGACTAAAATGTGGAGAAATTTAGAACAAAAACACTCCCTTATGTAAGGAAATATAGGGATTTTGGTCATAACTATTGTTTTAGTCATAAACATTGAACAATAATGGATGGTTGAAAGAAACCATTTCATTGTAATGGGATGCTTCTGCTGTATAAGGTATTATCTGTGCTACAAAACTATCATTTCTGTTCCAAAGATTCTCAGACTTTCACCAAGATAATACAATTAGGCAAAGAGAGAAGATTTTCAGAGAAACGCTATATTGTTTTGAATACAGACTGGATCTAATAATTTTTTTTCAGAATGTCACTCCATGGTATTCTTTGTTTTGATTGGTGACCATTTATTGTATATCAAAGCTCTGTAGAAACAGATTGTTGAGAAAAGTTTTCATTCAGAATGGAGCAGATAATACAAGCTTATGTATGTATGTATTTATCTATTTATTTTGGGGAAAGCCAAGTGGGACATTTTCTGCTGTGTTATAATTGTAAATTGACTCTATTTTATAAGAAAATCTAGTTTTATTGTGTTATTGTGGATGTGGTCAAGGAGACAGTTTTTCATCCACTACACACTGCACACTATGCTAGAAAAATGCCTGGATTTTCTATTTGATAAATGTTCCCAACCTATTTGACTCTGCTGAATCCTGAAAAATCTTAACAAATAACTATAGCATTGGAAGAATTAATAGACCATATGGCTTCTGCTCATTTATCAGAGAAAATATGTGTATTTACATTCCAGTGGCCACAATAAGTTGATATTTCTATTTGTTGTTATTCAGTGTTTAGCATTTTCTGAATTGTATACTGCAGCATCAGAAAACTAATTTTGGCAAGTCATGTTTTGGCATACCAATAGAAGCATCAATGACAAGAGTAAATATAGGTTTGGAACATCTTGAAGAATTTAGGAGGGTGATTGAGAAGATAATAAGAAAAATTGTGCTACTTCCATCAATATGTTCTTACAGAAGGAAGATAGTCTAAAAATAAAGGTTTTCAGTCTCTTAAGGCACATTTGTTCACTAAAAAAATCCAATGAACTGGCATTACGATAAAACTAGGATACCAGAGAGGGGGAAAAGTACAGTCTATTAAAAAAAAACCTCTTAATTGGCTTTGAAATGTCAATAATTCATTCTTTGGAAACTATTTTGAAAAGCGGATTAATTCTATGATGATATGTGTGAAGTGTCAGTTCGGTATCAAAGTCTTCATTTTTGGATTATCTGTCCTTTTACAGCCCAGTACTGGAGGCAGGAGAGCAATATACTTATTAATGAAGAAGATAGGAAAAAATCCCTTCAGTCACGATAAATATATTGGATCTTTTAGATATTCTACATGGAAAACAATTTCCATCCCTGCAATTAGCATAATATCTGTAATTAAATTAATTGATTATGAAATTTGCAGTTTGTTCCCAAAGATCAACTCTTGAACACAGTCAGTGAAATATTGGATAAATATAACCTTTTGCAGTAAAGGTAGGGATGGGGATATCTGTTTGTCAATATGACCTGAGTATTCAATATTTGGAATTTTAGATTGGCCAGAAGACTGTCTTATTTAATATTGGAATAATAGTAATTACAATTCATTCTACTTGTATGCTGCTGAATCAGTAGATAATCTAATGGCTGCTTTGTAGATAAAAGGATGTACACATAGAAGATTTTTCCATTGATTTCAGGATGCTGGTAGGAGCGATGTTCCTGTTAATTCTGTTTCCATACACAGCATATGAAGCTCTCACGGCAAAATACCCACAACAACCACTTCATAGCTATCATCAATCTGGAGATCTCATCATCAGAGGCATCACATCTCATGGGACCTTCCCCTCCTATGCCAAAGATTTCATAAAGGAACCTCTACCAGCCATGCCTGAGGAACTTATGTAAGGAATTCATTTTAGTCTGTATGTATGTTTGTGTTAATTAGAATGCCAGATGATGTTATAGGAAATTCAAGAAATGTTATATGGTAGGTAGACAATGCAATTGTGCAGAAAGAAGGTGTGTAATTTTTTAAAAGATATTATTCTATATGATTATTGGAGCTATCAGGTAACATGATAATATAAGAATTTGAGTATATGAATGTTACTTTATGTTTAACTTTACATACTCCGAAGTAGTATACATCTTCTATAATGTACAATAATAAATATGATAAATCCTGCAAAAAGTTTCAGAACTGTAAAACATTATCTGATACAGGCTGCAACACTCATTCTAGAATACTTCCCAAGAATTACCAACAGGTTCTGGCCTTGGCTTTTGCAGTAAAGCAGATTAATGAAAATCCTCAAATTTTACCAAATATCACCTTAGAATTTTGTATTTATGATAATTATTATGATGCAAAATGGACATATCATCTACAATGCTGCTTATATATACACTGGAACAATTTTTCCCAAATTACAACTGTAATATGCAGAATAAGCTCCTTGCTGTGATTGGTGGACGGGATTCTCTTACTTCTCTTGATATGGCAATAGTTCTGGATATCTATAAGATTCCTCAGGTAAGGTTTGCAAATGAAATTTAACACTTCTTTTATCATTTCTTTGATTTGGTCTGTATACTTTTGTTCTTTCTGTATCTTGGAATGGATTTAGATAATTAAGATATCCAAGTTTAGCAAAGTGTTTTTAGCTTGTCATCATGGAGAAAGTGATTCATCAATGATTTTCTTTACATATCAAAGTACAATATTTAAATCCATATAAAAACACTAACAGAGGACTGGCAAAAAGCATCTACAAAAACTAACTAGCAGTCAGAAGATAAATGAAAACTCTTTAATTTCATAACATATAGACAGACTTAATCATAGTTTCAATTGAGAAAATGTGGCCATCCTAGACCAACCCGTGTCCAAAAATACCAGGGAATTTCTAGAAGCCTGGCACTTTTACAAATAAGCCATCAATTCACACACCAATAAACAATATCTATATTCTATGGCAAGATACAATCATCCAGCCAAAAGAGGGGAGGACTACAAGCACCTCTCCACCACAATCAGCAGCCAGATTAACATAAATTAACTCCAAGATTAACATCAGACCAATAGTCAAGTAAACAATACCCTAATAAAGAAACCACCATATAGGCCAACAGCAAACAACCCAACTAAAGAATCTCTAAGATCACCACCTTTACCAATACTGACAGGGGAAGACATTAGAATATAAAATGAGAACCAAACCTAATTCCTTACCAGAAAATGATGATGTTCCTTATTTAAGGTAGTGAAACATCTATAAGAAAATATGCAAGGTCAGAGAGGAGCAAGGACCCTTCATTTCAATCCTGAAATACAAATATTCTCCTTAAATGTTACTGATATTTATGTGCCAATAATAACAATGCAAATTAATGAAGGATGTGATATGGGTGCAATTGTAATTGTTCTTTTTCACTTTTCATGGATATCTTTAACTCACCTAGAGTCCAATTCCAGTGATGAAGGACAAATCTCCTGGTCTTCCCTTCTATCAAATGGTTCCTAAGGAAGACCTTCAATATGAAGGGATTCTGTCTCTACTTTTACATTTCAAATGGACGTGGATTGAGATTGTAGTTATGGATACTGACAATGAAGAAAGATTTGTACAAACAGTGAGACCCGTGTTTTCTCAGAAGGGTATTTGTTTTGCATTCATACAGAAAATTCCTGTTATTACTTTTATTACTAATATCTCTGAAATATTGCGTAAAGGGAAGAAGATTTATGATATACTGACATGTAGTAAGGCTACAGTGATACTTGTTTATGGTGAATCTAATTCTTTTGGATTTTTTAGAATACTCTCCTATCAATCAGAAGAAGATGTAGACAGTAAACCTGGGAAACCTCTAGGAAAGCTATGGATCACCACAGCCCAAATGGAGATTACATCCTTTGTATTTCAAAGAAATTGGGATTTAGACATGTTCCATGGATCTCTAGCTTTAATGTTTCACTCCAGGGATGTATCTGGATTTCATCAGTTTATAGAGAATTGAAACCCTTTCACTACAAAAGGAGATGGTTTTTTCAAAAACTTCTGGGAATAGGTTTTTCCCCGTGTATTTCCAAGTATACTTGTGGATAAAATAGAGGAACCTCCTTACACTGGAGATGAACAACTCAAGGACCTCTCATATACCATTTTTTAAATGAGCATGTCTGGTAATAGCTACAGTGTCTACAATGCTGTTTTTGCTATAGCCCATGCTTTACATGATATGTTTATAGCTGGATTCAAACACAGAACAAAACTAGAGGGTCAACTGAAGTTACATAACCAATCATTTTGGCAGATAATGTGCTTATATAATAATAGTCCTACAGTCCTAAATCCAGTTTCTCTAACACAGCCATACACTTTCCTTTACACTACATTGTTGCTGTTGTTAGTCACGAAGTCGTGTCTGATTCATCATGACCTCATGGACAATGTTCCTCCAGGCCTTCCTGTTCTCTACCATCCCCTGGAGTCTATTTAAGCTCACACTGACTGCTTCAGTGACTCCATCCAGCCACCTCATTTTCTGCTGTCTCCTTTTTCTTTTGCCCTCAATGTTTCCTAACATTAGGTTCTTCTCCAGTGAGTCCTTCCTTCTCATTAGGTGGCCAAGTATTTAAGTTTCATCTTCAGGATCTGGCCTTCTAAAGAGCAGTCAGGGTTGATCTCCTTTGATTACCTTGCAGTCCAAGGGACTCGCAGGAGTCTTCTCCAGCACCATAGTTCAAAGGTTTCAATCCTTTGGTGCTTAGTCTTCCTTATGGTCCAACTTTCACAGCCATACATTGCAATTGGAAAAACCATAGCCTGGACTACACATACTTTTATTGGCAGAGTGATATCTCTGCTTTTTAGTATGCTGTCTAGATTTGCCATACCTTTCTTCTCCAGGAGAAAGCATCTGTTAATTTCTTGGCTGTAGTCCCCATCTGCAGTGATCTTGGAACCCAGGAAAATAAAATCTGTCACTACTTCCATGTCTTCCTCATTTATTTGTCAGGAATTGAGAGGTCCAGAAGCTGTGATCTTAATTTTTTTAATGTTGAGTTTCAAGCCAACTTTTACACTCTTCTCTCTCACCCGCCTCAAGAGGTTCTTTAGTTCCTCTTTACTTTCTGCCATTAGCATGGTATCATCTGCATATCTGAGGTTGTTGATATTCCTCTCAGTGATTTTAATTCTAACTTGTGATTCATCTAGCCTTGCTCAATTTTGAACCAATCAGTGGTTCCATGTTCAGTTCTCACTGCTTTTTGACCCACATATATGTTTTTCAAGAGACAAATAAGATGGCATGGTACTTCTATCTCTTTAAGGATTTGCCATAATTTGTTGTGATCCATGCAATCTAAGGCTTTAGCATAGTCAATGAAGCAGAAATATATGTTTTTCTGGAACTCCCTAGCTTTTTCCATGATACAGCGTATGTTAGCATTTTGATCTCTAATTTCCTCTGCCTCTTCGAAATCCTGCCTGTACTTCTGGTAGTCCTTGGTCTACATACCGTTGGAGCCTAGCTTATAGGATTTTGAGCATAACTTTGCTAGCATGTGAAATGAACGCAATGGTAATTTGAACATTCTTTCATATTGCCCATCTTTGGAATTGGAATATAAACTGACCTTTTCCAATCCCGTGTCCACTGCTGAGTTTTCCAAATTTGCTGGCAAATTGAGTGCAACACTTTTACTGCATTGTCTTTTAAGATTTTGAATAGCTCAGCTGGAATACTATCATCTCTACTAGCTTTGTTGTTGCTCAATCATGGTTTGGCTTATAGTTTAGTTTATAGTATGGTTTAAGATAACAAGGGGGAGTTGGAATGGCTTCTTAGGCATGGCATGCATTGTATAAGGGGTATAAATGTATTGCTTGAATATGGGATATTGCGCTTCATGATCCCAATCCATTTTGGGAAGGGACATGAAGGCCTGCCTTTGCAAAAGCATCTTTAATAAACTTTCTTTGTTTGTACATCAGAGTTGTCTGACGAATTTGTGAGTATAACTTTTGGAACATTTTTAAATCTCACATAGTTATCAGGGATGTTAAGTTTGTTCTTGTATAATTTTTCTGGGTAATTTTGCCACCTCTTCTTAATCTCTTCTGCCTCTGTTAGGTCCCTGCCATGTTGGTCATTTATCATGTCCATCTTTGCATCAAACATTCCCTTCATATCTCCATTTTTTTTTTAAATGATCTCTGGTCCTCTCTATTGTATTGTTTTCTTCTATTTCTTTGCACTGTTCATTTCTTATCTTGTGTAGCTATTCTCTGGGATTCTGCATTCAGTTGGGTATATCTTTCTCTTTCTCCCATGCCTTTCACTTTCCTCAGCTATTAGTGAAGCTTCCTCAGACAGCCATTTTGCTTTCTTGCATTTTTTTTCCTTGGGATGGTTTTAGTTGTTACCTCTTATACAATGTTGCAAACCTTTGTCCATAGATCTTCAGGCACTCAGTCTATCAGATCTAATTCCTTAAATCTATTTGTCACCTCTACTGTATATTCATCAGGAATATGAATTTTTAGTTCATACCTGAGTGGCCTAGTGCTTTTCCCTACTTTCTTCAATTTAAGCATAAATTTTGCAATGAGAAGCTCATGGTCTGAGCCACAGTCAGCTACTGGTCTTGTTTTTACTGACTGTATAGAGCTTCTCCATTTTTGGCTGCAGAGCATATAGTCAATCTGATTTCTGTGTTGACCGTTTGGTGATGACTATTTGTGGAGTTGTCACTTGGGTTGTTGGAAAAGAGTGTTTGTTATGACTGTCAGATTCTCTTGATAAAATTCTACCAGCCTGTCCCTGCTTCATTTTTTACTCCAAAGCTTGCCTGTTATTCCGGTTATCTTTAGGCTTCCTACTTTAGCATTCCAATCCCCCATGATGATAAGGACATCTTTTTTTTTGGGGGGGGGGGGTTAATTCTAGAAGTTGTAGAGCTTCATAGAACCAGTCAGCTTCAGCCTCTTCAGCACCAGTGATTGGGCATAGACTTGGACTACTGTCATGTTGAATGGTTTGCCTTGGATTCAAATTGAGATCATTCTGTCATTTTGAAGATTATATCTCAGTACTGCTTTTCCTACTCTTTTCTTGACTATGAAGGCTACTCCATTTCTTCTGAGGAATTCTTGCCCACAGTAGTATACCTGATGGTGATCTGAATTAAATTCACCCATTCCTGTCCATTTTAGTTTGCTGATTCCCAAGATGTCGATGTTGAGTCTCGTCATCTCTTGTTTGACCACATCCAGCTTGCCTTGATTCATGGATCTTACATTCCAGGTTCCTATGGAGTATAGATCTTTATAGTATCAGACTTCCTTTTCACCACCAGATACATCCACAGCTGAGTGTCCTTTTGGCTTTGGCCCAGTTGCTTCATTAGTTCTGGCATTACTAGTACTAGCTGTCTACTCTTCCCCAGTAGCATATTGGAAACCTTCTGACCTGATGGACTCATCTTCCAGTGTCATATCTTTTTGCCTTTTGGTATGGTCCATGGAGTTTTCATGGCAAAGATGCTGGAGTGGGTTGCCATTTCCTTCCCCAGTGGATCACATTTTGTCAGAGCTCTCTGCTATGACCTGTCCATCCTTTTAATTTTTAATTATGCCACTGTTATATTTAAAAATATCCCCTTTCTAATGCCATTTTAATGCAAATAAAATAGTATTCATTATATTTACATTTAACAAGTTATGTAATTCTAATAATAGTACAGTTATTATGAAATTATTATCTTTCATTATTATCTTATACAATATTTCAATATATTACTTTTATGTCAATCAAATTCCACATATCATTCCTTTTCCTACAATAAAATGTTAATATTCATATTTATTACATTTAATGACTATATGTCTTAGCTAATAATACACACCTTTATGTTAAACCATAATCTTTTTTAGCCATCATCTCTCACATGCATTAAGGATGTAATTATTTGATTCTTAGCTTGTCTCCCACATTCCTCTCTTAAAACTTTGTCTCTATCTGCCATTTCTTAGCCAATCCTCTTAAACATTTCTCCCTTCTTCACTATATTTCATTGTCTCATTTTCAAGTTGTCTACTCTTACCCCTATCTTTCTCCCCAAAAAATCTCCCTACAATTCCAATTCCTGTTTAACTTCCCTTAAAATACTCCCCTCTTGGTTTATTTCATCAATCATCATTTTTATTTTTATCTCCCTTTTGTCATTTTTTTTGTTTGTAGTTTTGTCTGTTCTGTTTTACCAGCTACTCTTTCAGTTGACTCTTCCTCTTCCTGGACCTCCTTTTTTATTTTTGTCATTTGTGTCGCAATCTATGGTCTGTATTTTGTTCAAGATTTCCTCACATTTTCTTATCAAAGTGTCTTTTATATTCTGAATTTCAAACACAATTTCTTTCAAGATTCCAGTCATCTTTATTTTTGTTTATTTAATTTATTTTTGTCCAATAGTCCAGCAATCTTTTATTCAAACAAAAGCCACCTTTCAAACAAGAAATTCAATGTCCAATGTCTAGGAGTCTTTATATCCCAAAATTAACCAATTTGCTCTTTTAAGTAATCCTTGGGTAAAACCTTCATAAATCTCTCTACCAGTTGAGTCTTATATTGAAGATTTCAGAGTTGTTGTTTTTTTGATAATAAAGTTCTTTTATTTCTTTTTATATTCTCTTTAATTCTCCATAAGCCAGGTCTTTCCAGGACTTTGGGAATATGTTTTGTCTTCCTTTGACAGCAGGTGGCACTCTTAAATCAGTTTTCACTTTGTCTTGTCTTTCTTATCAAACTTTACTGATATATTTCAAAAGTAAATATTCTATTAGTTTTTTGTGTAGATGATTTCAGCATTTTAAAATGCCTATCCAAAGCCAATGTCTGTCCAATTTGAGAATCCAATTTTCTGTATTTTTAACAAATTTTCTATTGTCTTCCTTTAGTTCCTTTCCCTTCCATTTTTTAAATTTTAGGATTTTACTCCCAGTGTTAGGTCACCACACTTTAAGGATAGTTATGACTCTTTCTTTTCTGAATATTCTTGTCAGGGTTACATTTTAAATAAAAAGGATTGTTCTCACCCAATTCCAGACATTGTCACTAAGTATGTTCCGGCACTCTTCTTGGATGTTAAGCTGTTTCTGGCTGTGTGGGTGCCATCTAGGCTGTCTCTTCTCCATGACATGGCATAAAGGGCAGAAAAAGCCCTGGCACTCTACATGGGAGTTACATTCTCCCCTGGAACATCACAGGGCACCCCTCCTTTGCTTTACAGCCCCTCCAAAGTGGCTATGGATTCTTCTGGAGCCCACAAACAGGGAGAACCCAGTGCAGGGACAGAAAGCAGTTATCTTGCAACTGGTGTTGCTGCGACATCACTTCAATTTTTCAATTTTCCTCTCCTGATTTCTGAGGAGGGATACTTACACATATTTTTACCTGATGCCAGTGGTATTTAATGGTATCTGTTTTGATTTGAAACATAACAGAATTATTTTGCAAGATTCTCACAAACTGGGATTGTCAAGATGAATTAATTAAGACAATTAACAATATAAACAATAAACATTAAATAAACAAATTTAATAATTTGTTTATTAAAATAAGTGGATGAAACCAGCCATGGAATATTTTATCTGCACATATATTTTGATTCACAGGATTTTCTACATTAATTGCCTTTTTAATTTTTTTTAGCTCCATCCATTTTTGAGACAGGTCACATTCAATAATAGTATTGGGGACAAGATCAGCTTTGACCAAGATGGAAAATTAGTAGATGGGTTTGATATAATAAATTTTATTCTTTCTGAAAACCAATCAAAAGTGAAAATTGGAAGAATAGACCCTCAGTCTCCTGCACACCAAACATTCGTAATTGAGAAAGATGCCATAAAATGGAACAGCTGGTTTAATCAGGTATGTTTCAGGAACAGACAGTCTGTAAATTTCTAATCTGCATGTGAATATTGAAATTGGACATTTAGTTATTAAATTGGTTATTAATCTGTCAAATCATCTGATTCTGATAGGTCAGGCCTGTCCCCCTCAAACTGGCAAAGAGAGCATACTTTGGATCCCATTAGGCCAAGGAACTCTGGCTGCTGGGATCCACAGGAAGAGCCTTCTCTGACATAGCACCCAACTTCTAGAACATCCCACTATTAAGGGTGAGATCTGTCCACTCTTCTATCTTTTTTTAAAAAACAATTTTATTGGTTTTTTAACGAACAAACAAAACAGACAAAACATAAAAGCATCAGCTCTCTTCCATACTTATATACAAACAGTGTGTCGGTTGGTTCATCAGTTTTGTGCATTCATTTCGTAGTCTCAATTACAATTATGTTACATAATAACTCTTATTATCAATCCAAACTTATATATCTTCATATCATTATTAAAAAGAAATCATTTGACTATACTTTTATTCATTCATACCTTATGAGATAACTATAATTTAAGTAATTTATTCTATAACAAATCATATAATCATACCAATTCTATCCTAAAAAAAACACTTTATAGATGTAGTATTAAGTAGCAAAAGAGAAAAAAAAAGCAAGGATATTCCTTATTACCTAACATTCTAAATATTCTATTTTTTTGTATTTCATCATCCAACCATTGATAGAAAAGGTCCCAAATTTTATAAAATTGTTTATCTTCTTGCTCTCTAATTTCAAATGTCAATCTACTCATCTCAGCACATTCCAATATTTTCTTAATAATTTCTTCCTGCAATGGAATTTTCTCATTTTTCCAATTTTTTGCAAATACAATCCTAGCCGCAGTTAATACATTTACAATCAAATATTTCAAGTCTTTACTATATACATCTGGTAGGATTCCCAATAAGAAAAGCTCCGGTTTCAAATCTATATTTTTCTTTGTCATTTTTTCCAACCACATGTGGATTTTAGTCCAGTATTTTCTAGCGTCCTCACAAGTCCACCACATATGGTAATATGAACCAGGTATCTGATGACATTTCCAACATTTTTCCGATTTATTCTTGAACATTCTTGCTATCCTTGTCGGGGGAAAATGCCACCTGTAAAACATCTTATACAGATTTTCCTTATAAGCTGTAGACATTGTCATTTTATAATTTTGCGACCATAATTTCTGCCATATCTCTAAATCAATCCCATATCCAAAATTCCTCCCCCAAGCAATCATAGTTTCTTTAACTTGTTCTTCCTCTAGCTTAATTCCCAATAAGTAAACATATAGTTTTTTAATCACCTTTTCATCAGTACCTGTCAAAATCTTATCTAAATCAGTCTGTTTATCATAAAATCCCTGTTTCGGAATCTTCATCATACCTTGAATGTATTTGCACATATGAAAACCAATTCATCTTTATACCTTGTTCCTCTAAATTTTGTATCGATTTAAATTCACCCTTTTAATCTAATAATTCCCCATATCTAACTGTTTGTTCCTTCTTATAAATTATAGGATAAGAAAATGCTTCTATCGTCGATAACCAAACTGGAATTTTCAAATAACATTGTTTTTTTATCTTCTCCCAATTTAGCCACAAAGACTCCCGTATATAATGTCTTCTAAAATAGCCCTGTGTTTTGGTTCCCTTATACCATAGAAAAGCATGCCAACCCAACAACAAATCATGACCTTCTAGTGTCAACAATCTAGTCTTCCTTAATGTTATCCATTCCTTAACCCACATCAAATTTGCAGCTTGGTAGTACAACTCCCAATTAGGCAGGCCAAACCCTCCTCTAGTTCTAGCATATTGCAAAAGCTTTAGCTTTATCCTCACTTTCTTACCTTGCCATATATACTTCAACACAATTTTATTTAGGTCCTCAAAACAGTCTTTTCCAAGCCTAATTGGTATTGTTTGAAACAAAAATAAGATTCTGGGTAGAATATTCATCTTGATTGTTGAAATCCTCCCTATTAATGACAGTTGTAAATTTCCCATTTCTTCAAATCTAGGGCTATCTGTTGTTTAAGTTTAATATAATTATTCTCTTTTAATGTACTACATCTTGATGTCAAATATATCCCCAAATACTTAACCTTGTTCATAACTTGAATTTTCAGCAGATCTGCCAATTCTTCTCTTTGTCTTAGTAGCATGTTCTTTGACAAAATCTTTGTTTTATCTTTATTTATTTTCAAACCAGCCACCTCACCATATGTCTCTATCTTTTCCAATAGCTTCGAAGCTGTTTCTATAGGATCTTCCAAAATAAAGACTAAGTCATCCGCAAAGGCTTGTAATTTAAATTCTTCCTTTTTAATTTTCATTCCTTTTATAGTTTTATCTTCTCTAATATTTCTATTCAACACTTCCAGAGTCAATACAAATAGCAAGGGAGAAAGGGGACATCCTTGTCTTGTGCCTTTTCTTATATTAATAGGGTCTGTAAATTCTCCCTCTATCATTACCTTTGCTGTTTGCTCATGGTAAATTGCTTCTATTGCTTGGATAAATCTTCTAGCAAAACCCATCTATTCCAGTAAGAGTAACATAAATCTCCAATTCACATTGTCAAATGCCTTTTGGGCATCTAAAAATATCAAAGCCATTTGCTTTTAAGGATGCGCCTCATAATATTCCAAAGTGTCCAAAATTACTCGCATATTATCTTTAATTTGTCTCTTTGGCAGAAATCCATTTTGATCTAGATGAAAAAATTATTCAAATATTTTTTAAGTCTTTCTGCTAATATCGAAGCAAAAATTTTATAGTCTGCATTTAATAAAGAAATCAGTAATAATAATAATAAAAAAGAACAAGGCAAGAAAAAAGATTTCTTGAGACTCTTCACACCTTAATCCAGCTAGAAAATCTCATTTTTTTTAAAAAAAAAAGGAGGCCAAAATAATCCAAGAGCATAGATAGAAAAAGCAAAAATCCCAATGAAAAAGGAAAAAAGGAAAAAAAATAAAAATGAAAATGAAAAATTCTAAGGCTTCCCCTTGAAAATAAAAAGCAAAAATAAAGACATTGCTAAAATAAAAATTTACAATAATGCTAGTGGGGGGGGGGGGAGCGAGACTAAAAAAAAAGGATTAAAAAGAAAGAAACAACACACTGCACTCTGTTTAGTTGTCCAAGGCTCTTGTTATGACTCTCTTCCCTTTCCCACAAGCTTCAAAGCCAAGCCATAGATATTTAATTGTTGATAGAAATCCAGAAGAACACCTGTAATAATATTCTACTGCACTCTTCCCTCTATCTTATCAAATTAAAATGTTCTTGAGAAGGAGTCTTTCACAGTTCTCTCCACTTCAAGCAAGATATTTTCAAGCCTCTAGTTGGCAGTGTTACAAAGTTTCTTAGTTCTCACTTTCCCCCCTCCTCTCAGAAAAGCGTAAAGAAAAGAACAATATATACATATATGTTATGTCCCACCTTCCAAAATAAACAGATAAGGCTGAAAGCAGCAGTCCTCGCAAATAAAGGCAGCAACCAGGAATCTTCACTGATAACAGCTGTAGATAGCCTCCACAAGATAGTCCAAGTTAATAGTTCCAACGAAATAAATCCAAGTCCCAACAAGATATTTCAGGTTTAAATCCTCCAAGCCAAAATCTTCGGTTCTCCTTGCAAACAAACACTTTGTTCCGGACAAAGTGCAAAGTCATCTCTCTCCCTTTATAGAGCAGCAGCTAATTAGTCTAATTACTGATCTGCCCTCCTCCTGTGCTCCCGTTGGTTTCTTCTCGTAAGGAGACGCCTGCTTCTGACATCCACCCAGCAATCATCTAAATTATTATCTTCACCTGAAGTCTCCATAAGTTCCTCATTGTCAGCCGTTCCCGGCTGATAACCTGATTAAGAAGCAGAGGAGGTTGAAGGTTCAGGCCGGTCCTGCAAATCAAATGTGTCCTCATTCAAAATATTTATTATCACTGCTGACAGGAACTGTTAGGACTCCTCTTCGAAATTCAAACAGACAGAGCTCTTTGCAGTAACGTCCTCATTCAAAACTGCCGGCAAAACTGTTAGGACTCCCCTTTGAAATTCAAACAGACAGAGCTCTTTGCAGTAACGTGCTAATTAACTGGCTTGCCCATCAGATTAACGTTTCCTGGTTCTGATGTCAATCCACGATCTAACAGTCATCAGATTCAAAGTTCCTAACAGGATTGGTCCTTCCAATCACAACACATATATATACAAACAGAGAAATAACCAAAGGGAGCCTCTAGCCTAAAAAAAAAAAAGTTAAAAAATCCAAAGGGAGAATTAAATAAAAATAAAAATAAAAATAAAAATAAATAAATAAATATATGGATCTTTGGTTGTTCGGGTTTTCTCCCACGTAAGATTCGAAGTATCTAGGCAACGTTTCGATGAAGTCTCATTCATCATCTTCAGGCTTCTGTCTCCGGCTCTGTGCTTCTCAGAGTGATGTGAGATTGCAGCTGCTTCTTCCTTTTAACTGCTAGTGGGGGTGGGACTTGATTGGGTGGGGGCTTGGCTGTGTTCTGATTGGGTGGGGGTGTGTTCTCATTGGTAGGGGGTTTGGCTGTGTTCTGATTGGTTGGGGGGTTAGCCGTGTTCTGATTGATTGGAGGCGTGTTCTGTTCAGGTGGGGGCTTGGTTGTGCTCAGGTTAGTCTTAGTTGCTGGGGGATTTGAGTTGGTGAGCTGTGATCTTGCTGTTTGGCTTCGAGTTCGTGGTTGTGCTGCATCTTCATAGTGGGTGTCGGTTTGCTTCATGTATGGCTCAGAGGGGTTTGAAGTGGGTAGTGATGCAGCTGCAGTGCAGCTTCTGGTCCATGGTTGTGTCTCATCTTCTGAGTGGGTGTGAGTCTGTTTTCTACATGGAAGTGTGGTGGTAGCATCTTGTGTGGCTCTCATGGGTGTGGGTCTGGTGTCCTTCTTCATGTTAGGTACTCGTCTGTTCATGAGGGCGGGTTTCCAAATGGCTGGAAGGCGGGAGGTGTCATCTCGTTTGTTCATGCTGTGTGGGCGTTTTTCTATCTCTATGGCTTCTCTGATTATTCTGCTGTTGAAGTGTTCGGTTTTGGCGATAGTTCTGGTATTTTTAAAATCAATTTCATGTCCTGTGGCTTTGAGGTGTTGGACCAGGGAAGAGGTCATTTCTTCTTTTTTGATTGAGTTCTTATGTTCTTCAATGCGTGCACTTATTCTTCTGTTAGTTTGTCCAATGTATGTGGTAGGGCAGGCAGTGCAGGGGATTTCGTATACTCCTTGGTTTTCTAATTCGATTTTGTCTTTGGGGTTTCTTAGGATGGTGGATATTTTTCTGTTTGTGCAGAATGCTGTTTTGATGTTGTGTTTTTGGAGGATCTTGCTGATTTTGTCTGTAGTGCCTTTTATATATGGGAGGAGGGCTTTGCCGTTTTCTTGTTCTCTGTCTTGGATTTTGGTTGGGGTTTCTTTTTGGATTAGGTGGGTAATCTTCTTTCTTTGGAATCCATTGGCTGTAAGTACATTGGTGAGAGTGTGTAGTTCGGTTTTTTGGTGTTGTTCATCGGCTAAGCATTTTGTTCTGGAGATGAGTGTCTTGGCTACGGAATTGATCTGTGCTGGGTGGTGGTGTGAGAGTGCATGTAGATAGCGGTTTGTATGTGTTTTCTTCTGGTAGATGGTGTGTCCTAGGGAGCCATTGGATCTTTTGTATACCAAGACATCTAGGAAGGGAAGTTGATTGTTGGCTTCTGTTTCCATGGTGAATTGTATTTTGGGGTGTAGGCTGTTGAGGTGTGTGAGGAAGTTGTTCAGTTTTTCTTTCCCTTGTGGCCAGATTATGAAGGTGTCATCTACGTATCTGAGCCAGAGTTTGGGTTTGTGGTCGTATTTTTCTAGAGCTTGTGTTTCAAAGTGTTCCATGTAGAGGTTTGCGATGACAGGTGAGAGGGGTGATCCCATGGGTGCTCCTTCTATTTGTTTGTATTTTTGTCCATTGTAGGTGAAGTATGTATTGGATAGGCAGTGGTTGGTCAGATCTAGGATGTGCTTGGGGGGGTTGTATTTGTTTTGGATGGCTGTCAAGACTTCTTTTATTGGCACTTGGGTGAAGAGGGATATGACATCGAAGCTTACTAGTAGGTTGCTAGGTTGTAAGTTTTGTTTCTTTATGATCTCGATGAACTGGAATGAATTTCTTACGTGTGAGTTGATGGATTCTGCATAGGGTTGTAGTTGTTTGGCGAGAAATTTGGCCAGGTTTTGTAGAGGTGAGCCTATGGAGCTGACTATTGGTCTGAGTGGGGTTCCTTCTTTGTGTATCTTGGGGAGACCATAAAGCTTGGGGCCTCTGATTTCTCTCTGGGTATGATTCTTTGCTGGATTTCTTCACTGATGGGGGAGGCTTTTATTTTGGATTTGGTAGTTTTTTCTAGGTAGTTGGTGGGGTCTGTCTTTAGGGGTTTGTATGTGGGCTCTTGGAGTAGGTTGGTTAACTTGGTTTGGTAGTCAGATGTGTTCATAACCACTGTCGCGTTGCCCTTGTCTGCTGGTAGAATTATTATGCTGGTGTCTTCTTTCAGGTTAAGTAGTGCAGTTTGTTCTTCTTTGGATAAGTTGCTTTTGGGTGGTTTGCTAGTGCAGAGGATGTTGGTGATTTCGAGTCTGATTTTGTTAGCATCGTCAGGGTTGGTTTTGGTCAGGCTGGTTTCAACTCCGCATATGATGGTTTGATAGAATACTCCCAATTTTGACCATTTGTTGTCTGTTTAACAGGAATGCTTCTATCCAGTTATGCAGGTGTCCAGCGATACTGTAAGATTTTAGTTTTAGGAGTAGTTTGTCAAGTACCACTGAATCAACGGCTTTAAAGAAGTCTATGTAAATTGTAGGGCCACTGATGCTGGAAGTGTTTAATGAAGTACTTTTGGCAGCCAAAATGCCAGACTCATGGAGGGGGGCGTTGATTTCGTTAATTCCGAAGGAGGATGTAGATGCCAGATATATCAACAATTATAGACCAATCTCACTTTTAAACGCTGATTATAAATTATTTACCTCAATTATAGCGAATAGAGTAAAACAAGTTTTCAATTTATACATTCATGAAGATCAAAATGGTTTCCTTCCATCCCGCCAAATCAAAAATAATTTAAGAACCATTATTGACATCTTAGAATATTATGAAGCTCATCCAGAGAAACAATTTGCACTCATGTTTTTCGATGCGGAGAAAGCATTTGATAATCTACATTGGCACTTTTTAATACAAAAAATCTATAACATGAGTCTGGGCACTAAATTCGAGAACATTATCATAACAATTTACAATACCCAACAAGCCAATATACTAATTAATGGTGAACAAACAGGCCCATTAAACATTGAAAAGGGCGTTAGACAGGGTTGCCCTCTCTCACCCCTCTTAGTTATATTTGCTTTAGAATCACTGTTAAGGCGGATAAGACAAAACTCTGAAATCCAAGGAGTTAGGGTCAAAGCAGAGGAATATAAACTACAGGTGTTTGCAGACGATATGGGTTTTTTCCTAGAGGAACCCATGGAAAAAGGACATAACCTAATAAAAGAACTAGAACAATTTGGTTCAGTAGCAGGATTAAAGATTAATAGAAATAAGACAAAATTACTGACTAAAAATCTAACAGAGAATCAGAGGAAAGAATTAGAAAAAACCATGGGGATACAGGCAACAAAAAAGGTCAAATATTTAGGCATATGGTTAACACCACATAGTAAATCGCTCAAAGAGAATCATTATTATAAACTGTTACAGCAAATTAAGAAAGATCTAGAATCTTGGAATAAGTTGCAGCTTTCTCTACTGGGCAGGATTGCCACGATCAAAATGAACATCTTACCAAAAACTCCTTTACTTATTCCAGACAATCCTAATAAAATTACCAAAAATTTTTTTTGAAGATATAAATAAGGTAACTCTTAAATTTATTTGGCAAGGGAAAAAAGCTAGAATCAATATTAAGGCTTTACAAGATGCAAAAAGTAGAGGTGGGCTAGTGCTCCCAAATTGGGAATTATATTATTGGGCAGCCAACTTATTATGGTTAAAAGACTGGGTCAATTTACTGAATAAAAGAACTTTAGTCTTGGAAGGGCACGACCTTCAGAGAGGATGGCATGCATTTCTATGGGATGTGGGGAAAACTAAACAGTTGTATTTTCATAGACACCTTATTAGAGATTCATTATTAACTAATTGGAAAAAAATATGCAAAAAACATTATTTAAAAATTCCGATTTGGCTTTCAACAATGGAGGCAATGGTTCATCCCAACAATTTGGATATAACAAAAACGACTAAATATAAAGATTTATTAGACCTTTAGGAAAATTAAGAACTCGACAGGACTTACAGGAACAGGGATTTAAAATTGACCAGTGGTTATATATACAAATCCATAGCAGATACAAACAAGATATCAAAGAGTTTGGAATCTATAGCAAATTACAATATTTAGATAAAAACTTATTAGGATCAAATAAAAAGAATATCTCCAAATTTTATAAATATTTATTGGAGGTAGAATTAGAGCAAGAGATAGTGAAAGGGAACATGATAATGTGGAGTAGGAATATTGGAAGAAGCATTACATTAACAGAATGGGAAAAGATCTGGAATAGAAACATCAAGATTACAAAATCCGCGGCGTACAAAGAAAATATGTATAAAATGTTATATAGATGGCACTTACCCCTTCGAGGTTAGCGAAAATGAACCCAAACATTAGTCCAAAGTGCTCAAAATGTAAAAGCATAGAAGGAACCTACTTTCATATGTGGTGGTCTTGCAAAGAAGCCCAGAAATACTGGCAAAAAATCAGAAAATGGTTGGAGGAGATAACCAAAGAACAAATCGAATACAAACCAGAGTTCTTCCTACTAGGGATCTCTGATAAACATTTACCTAAAAAGATGAAATATGTAACAATTCATATCCTAACTGCGGCTAGATTAGCATTTGCCCAGTGCTGGAAATCATCCTATATACCTACAGAACAAATGGTCATCCAGAAAATATGTGACTGTGCAGAAATGGACAAATTAACTATAGCACTTAAAAATAAAGAGTCTTCAACATTTTATGATAATTGGAATTCGTGGTATAATCGGTTATTTTAGAGATAAACTGCTTAATGAACAATGGGTAATTTAAGCATAGATATTGATAAGATGTGTGTATTTAAAATAAGGTAGGAGAATTGGATCTTGCAGACTGTCAAAAAGGATATTTGTCTGTTTTTAAATGTATTTTCTTTTCTCTTCTGTTTCTTTGTTTCTTTCTTTCTTTTATATCTCTTTTTCTCTTCTTTTTTCGGTTCGCAAGACCGAGCGTTTTTTTCTTTTTTTCTTTTTTCTTTTTCTCCCCCTGTTGTATATGTAATGTCTATATGTTTTTAATTGTAAACTCAATAAAATTTATTCAAAAAAAAAAATAAAGTCACAAAAGTAAATAATGAGGCAAAAAGAAAACCAAAACAAACCACATTGACGAGAGTTCCAAAGCAAGCCAAGATAATTAATCATACATTTCAGGAAGATAACCGAAGAGAATCCACTGGAAGAATGCCAGCAAAGATAAACCTCTTTCAAAGCAAGCACTAAACTTTGACTCCAGAAATTCTGACTACACAGTTACAAACTAATATACATAGCTCCCAGCTGCAAGCCACGTGGAGGATCATGGTAATCTCCTCCTGAGTAGACCTCACTTTTCCCTGATCCTCTTCTCCCTGTGTGACCTAGGATGGATAGGGGATGGGCTTGGATCCTCCTCTGATTGCTCAGCCAGCCTCTGCCCTTCCCCAGCTTCCTCCACCACCTCTGGAGCCATGCTCCCACTCTCTTTTGGCTGTTCCTCCTCTTCCTCAGAGTCAGTCTCCACCAGGGGCATGACACCACTGCTGACAGGTACAGAATTTGATAGAATACTCCCAATTTTGACCATTTGTTGTCTGTTTAACAGGAATGCTTCTATCCAGTTATGCAGGTGTCCAGCGATACTGTAAGATTTTAGTTTTAGGAGTAGTTTGTCAAGTACCACTGAATCAACGGCTTTAAAGAAGTCTATGTAAATTGCGTCTATTGTTTTGCCCTGATCAAGTTGTGTAGTCCATATGTTTTTGCAGTGTAAGAGTTGCTGATTACATGATGGTTTTTTCCTGAAACCAAAAGTGGTTTCTAATTTTTGAAATAATATAAATGATTCAGAATGAATTATGAATTATTAAAAGATTAATAACATTGATTTAAACAATTCATTGCTCAACAAACAAAAGCATGCTATTCTGCTATAGCCTTTAACAACCAATTTCTGTTGGGTTTTAAGGTTTTATGACTGAGGTCTAGAGAACAGATTTCCTGATGACCACTTCAGAGTTTGTTTTCAGAGGCAAAGTGGACTGCTGCACAAACCACAGGAAACTCTCCAAGAACTCATTGGGCTCTTGTCTTTATAGCCAGATATACTGATTTTTAATTAAGTTTTATCCAAAAAGTCTGTGATTGATACAAGTTAGTGAGGGCTGGTTCCTGATTGGTTCTTTGTTTGTATCTGATCCTGACTAGTCATGGTGATAATGTTGGTTCCACATGTCTTTAATTTGTCTTGGCTTCTGCTCTGAGCAGCTGAATCCTGAATGGGTCCTTGTCCAAGCAGATTTCTGATTTGCCTATTTTAGGGAGCAGATTCCTGGTTGGGCAAGATCTTGTGTAGGAGGTTGATATTGTGCAGGGTAGGTAGCTTGGCTTTGCTAACCTTCAGACTTTCTTCTTACTTATTAACATTATTGGGATGTGCAGCAGACCATTTTGCCTGTAAAAATGCCAGCCATGTTTGTTGGTAACATTTGTTTCCCAGACTAAACCCTGAAACCCAATATTTTCCAAATCTTGTTACTTTGTTACAAAGTTACAAAGCTTTTTAACCTTGTTACTATGACAGCATGCAGAAAAACTGTACATTTATGGTAACCATGCTAAAGAGAACAACTGCAGCTCAGTATTAAGGTATTGAAAAACAATGTTCTTTTTATGTTGGTTTTGGTTCAGATTGCTCCTGTTTCCCAATGCACACCTAGCTGTAATCCAGGTTCTAGGAAGCAAGTAATGGAAGGGAGGCCATTTTGCTGCTACTTTTGCATTTCATGTCCCGAAGGGAAGATTGCAGAAAAGGAAGGTAAGGATATTATTATTATTTTTCAGTTGCTTAGTTGTTTCCAAATCTTTATGAGCTGACTGATATCACTGCTTTAAGAACTGCTGGCAATTAACTGACATTCATGAAAATATTTGGATATAGTTTTTTCTGTTGTCTCACTTTTTGATTGTTGTACAATCCATTTTTCCAAAGATCAAGGGCTATTTTGGTGATTCTTGCCTTGCTGGATCCTTGCCACATTATGTGTCCAACATTTTACATTTAGCTTTGCTCTAATTGCTTCTAGGGTTTGGTTTTACTTTATTAATCCTGGAAATCTTTTCTGTTTCAAAGAACTTTCTTTGGCTCAGTATTATCATTGACTTTTTAGTGGTTTTAATGTTCTCAATGGAATCCAGGTTAAAAAAAAACTCTATTTACAATTCACATTCTATTTAAGTTTCAATCATTCATGTATTCATAATTTCTTTTTCATTTTACAAAAATATGCAAGCAAATAAATGTATAGGTAACAATTTTGAAAAATTTGAAAGGCTGCAATCAAATATTTTGATGGTTAAATATCATTCTGGTTAGAGAAAACTCAATTGGGGCTGCCATTTTGTTTTCTTGGTTTGCAAAACACATCTTTGGATCATAACAGCTACCTGTTTCATATATGCAGTACACAATATAACCCCTTAGTGCTAGGTGTATTTTATACAGAGATATTAATAACCACAAACTGGTGGCTATGACTGGGTAATCAAAACTCCATCCCTTTTTATGTGTGCAGTTCATCCCTTAACCAGCCAGTCACAACTGCCATTTTGATGTTGATTACTCCCCTCACCTGTCCTTCATCAATATCTAACCATGCTTAAAACAGTTAGAGAAATTAAAAAAAAACTCAATGAGAAATAATTAAGGCAACTTCTATTCATCCTGTACTAGCTTCTGATAAGCCTCTCTTACATCAGGCTTCAATCACTACATGGTGGGATTTGGACTCAGGATAGATGGACCAATATAGATAAATCTAACTGATATTCATCCCAGGTCATCAGCTAAAGGTTACTGTAGTAGTACTTGACTTACAATCACAATTGGAACCACAATTTCCATTGCCAAACAAGATGATGCTTAAGTGAGTCACACCCAATTTTATGATCTTCTTCCCCATGGTGGTTAAGTGCACTTGGTGTGTGAATCATGTGGTTGTTAAGCAAATGCAGTTTCTCCCCATTAACTTGGCTTGTTGGAAACCAGCTAAGAAGGTTTCAATAATGATCACATAACCCAAGGACACTGCAGCCGCTATAGACATGCTGATTGCCAACTGCTTGAATTTTGATCACATGACCATGAGGTTGCTGCAGTGTTCATAAGTGCAAGGATTGATTATAAGCCACTTTTTAAATGCCATTGCAACTCTGAATGGTTGCTTAAGAAATGGTTGTAAGTTGAGGATTACCTGTATAACTAGAATTCAGATATCATGAAGATCACTTAATAACAGAGAGTATGAATTTTCTACCTCTTTGCCATCATCAAGTGGCCATTGATATTTTTTCAGACCAGATATAGAAACCAAAATTCCATGAATTACTATAAAGTAAATCACAAAGAAATCATCAACCTTTTTAAATCTTAAAATTGTAATTTACTGTGGGTTTTAGTGTCGATATGCCAGGACTGTTGCATATAATTGAAGTATATTGATATTACCATGTCCATATTGGGTTACAAGTGTATATACCCCAGTTCTCAGTCCACAGCTAGTTTCCACATCCTTCTATTTAAAGTTGATGATTTGACATTTCCCTAAAATGTTTGGCACCAGGTTTTCTTTGGACTTCCTCTTTTTCTCTGACTATCCGGTCATATCATATTTATATCAGTCTTTGTTGGATGTTGTTCACCAATGGTTTATACCAATATAAAAAATGTTTACTTCATTGCTGAATTTAGAAGAAAGGGCTACAGATACCCATCTATTTAAGACATTACGAAGGTTGTGGATATTTTTGCATAGTTTGAGATTTAGACTATATATTTTCCATTTTAGATTTGAATGACTGTTACAGCTATACAGATGAAAAACATCCGAGCAAAAACCAGGATTCATGTATTCCCAAGGACATAAGTTTCTTGTCTTATAAAGAACCTTTGGGAATCAGTTTAGCCTGTTTTTCTCTTTTTGGTTCCACAATCACAATTCTCTTACTAAGGGTATTTCTGATGCATCACAACACTCTTGTTGTCAAGGCCAGCAATCGGGATCTTACCTACATGCTCCTGATCACCCCCCTGCTCTGCTTCCTTTGTACATTACTATTCATTGGTCAGCCAACCAAGGTGACATGTATTCTCCGACAAACTGGTTTCAGTATCATCTTTTCTGTGGCTGTTTCCTGTGTGCTGGCAAAGACTTTGACTGTGGTCCTTGCTTTTATGGCTACAAAGCCAGGAAGTGGGATAAAAAAGTGGGTGGGGAAAAGACTGGGCTACACTTTTGTTTTATCTGGCTTCTTAATTCAAACTGGGGTTTGCACTCTGTGGCTGTCCATCTCTCCTCCTGCCCCAGATGCTGACCTGAACTCAGAAGCTGGAAAAATTGTCCTAGTGTCAGGTAGGGTCTATGATTATGTTTTGTTCTGCAAGGTGTTATACAGGTTTCTTGGCTATGATCAGTTTCATAGCTGCTTTCTTTGCCAGGAAATTACCTGATAGTTTCAGTGAAGCCTAGTTCATCACTTTCAGCTTGTTGGTTTTCTGCAATGTTTGGCTCTCTTTTGTTCCAACCTATCTGAGCACCAAAGGAAAATACACAGTGGCTGTGGAGATCTTCTCAATGTTAGTTTCAAGTGCTGGGCTTCTAATTTGCCTCTTTTTCTCCAAATGCTACGTAATAATTCTGAGACGTGAACTAAACATCTGGCAGCTACATAATAAAAATATTATTAATTAAATTAAATTAATTAAATGTAAATAATCCAATTATTTGCTACAATGTTTAGCATAGAGAGCTTTGTGCATTTTACATCTGAGAAGCAAAATACTCTTTCCTAATATTATTAAATACATTTTCCTTAAAATATTTATCCCTGTTGCCTACTCATTAAGAGTATATTTAATGATATACTACTTTTTCTTACTTTCAGATATTCATGTACTGTATGATATATTATTTTTGAAATAATGCAAGTTTCGTGGTGACAATATTTTTAAGATATTCTGATAGTTTATATTCATTCAGTTTTATATGTTCCCTTAGGACCAACTGGTAGCTGTGAACTTTATTTTAAAGGATTAAAAAAAAAGTTAGGAGACCTAAAAATGTGGTGAAAAGTTTTTCTTGTCCAACCTTTCTCTAAAAGCAGGAGGAAAATTCTTTTGAAATCACTGAATGCCAGATTAACTTAATATCACTATAGATGATTTTTCAAACTTGGCAACCTGCATTCTGGATGGAGAATTGTAGGAGTTGAAATCCACACTTCTCAAAGTTGCCAGGTTTGAAAAACATTACTTTGTATCTTGAGGACTACATGGTTACATTAAAGATAATTAGTGTATCTTTATGATGGTATTCTGAATGTCAGTACTCTATAGCAGGGATGTCAAACTGGTGGCCAACAGGCTGGATGTGTCAAGTGCAGACTACACTCATCCATGGGATGCTACATCACATGGCAGCAATGTAATGCTGTGAGTTTGACACCCATGCTCTATAAGACCAAATGCAGGATGTCTGATAGAAATTACAATAATTTCAAGTATAATCTTCATTCAGCATACTCTTGGGGAAATGTTTTGTCTAGATTAGAGGAAGCACAAATATCCCAAATTAAATTAGTTGTGTAAAACAAATTTAAGTAAAAGGGCAGATACATCTATCTGGCTGCCTTTCTGCATGCCTGCCTGCCTGTTTGTCCCTCTCTCTGTCAAAAAAGACAGAGATGATGTCTGGATCTGTTTATGCTAATTACCTACCATTTTGTTTTAAAAAAAGAATGATCTTTGGCTGTTCCAGCCTTAACTATTTAATGTATGTAACATCAGCAGAATAGGGATGGAAAGTAGGATACCAGACAATTCGATCATTATTCTTCATCATGAACGAAACAATTTTGTATATGGGAATGATGTGTCCAATGTCCTCCATATGGGAAAAATGAAGAAAATTTTCTGGTTTTCTTGGGAAATTTTCTAGTAGATTGTGATCCTCTGATACTATACTAGGTTGCTTTGGCCTCTTTCTGTGGATATTGGATATAAGAGTCCTGTTCCTTGTAGTTTATCCATGAGCAGATGTTAGATCTGAGATGGAGATCTTGAAGATAGCCTTATTTCTATTTTTACAGATGATGGGTTCTTTTGTTTTTGGTGATGTAGGGCTGGTTGATCATGGATCTTAGAGGAAACTAGAAAATCATCTGTGTCATTTTCACTGGGAATAAAGGGAAAAAATTAACTATAGACTGATTATTTTTAGTGGATTGATGGATGGAGAGTTATTTTCTTATTGTATGGAAAATTGATCAATAACATGGTTTCAGAGCGTATCAAACAGACCAAACTCTTGCTTGAGGAAGTGTGCAGCTTTCATTTTTGTTCATACTGTTGGCATTTACCCATTTTTTTCTTTTGAAATTTCACTCTGAGAACAACTGGGAAATTACAATATTCTGTAGACAATTAGCAGCTGAGTTGGAATATAAGGAGATAATAGATGTTGATGGAATAATTTTGTTGTATCCTTTGCAATCTCTTTTAGAGTCCTTTTTTTTAAAAAAAAAATTATTAATTTTTTAAAGACAAACAAAACGTAAGGCATAAAAGCATAAAACCTCCTTACTAAAGGTTACTTATAGGCTTTAACAAGGCAAATAAAACATTATTTTATATAGCATAGTTCCACATTATCACATTTCCATTT
>NW_020769956.1:0-37108 GCF_900518735.1 Pseudonaja textilis
CTGGGGACTCTGCCTTCAAGGGAGCTTTCGTCAGCCTATAGAAGCGGCCTCGCGGTGAGGTACGTGCGTATGGGCCGCTCTAGGTGGGGGAGGAAATTAAGTCACACCCGAAAAGACGGCCTACCCGTTTTTTCAGGGGTCAAAAAAAAAAAATAAGGCCCGGCCTTATTTTGTGAGAAACACGGTAGTTCATTCCCAGCATCTTAGCTCAGGAGACACTTCTTATAGTTAGGAATATTATTAGACTTATGAAAAGCTGCTCTTCCCTCTTCAAGGAATCTCTTCCATATGAACTGAAGCACAGTATGATTCAAAGCAATGCCTGGAAATTCAAATGGAAGTTGTCAAAGTGGACTGGTTAAATCTGCCTGGCTGTATCAAAATTCCATAACAATGTTCATTACAAGCATATAAATTATCACAATTATTAGAATATCAGAATAATCCACTTAAGTAAAGGCAATAATAGCAGTATAATGACAGCATTAAGTATCAAGTCCCAGTTCATTTATTCAAACTACTAGAAGCAAACTGTAATTAGTACAATTAAAGTACTATTGTAAAAACAATCACCAATCTCAATACATGCAAACTGTGACTTTAGGAAACATCAAGGCACTAGCGCAATATTCACCAATGGGTGTCTTTGTAGCATCTCTTCCTTGCTGTAAAATTAATCCAATTATGCCCCCTTTTTGTGCAAAATAATACTGGGCATTCTGGGAATTGATGACCTTCTGTTTTATTTCAAGAGCCCTTTTTTTTTTCATTTTCCAGCCACCAGCTAGGTAAAATTCAATTGAATATAAACTATTTGTTCAAAACATATTTCACAAGCACTGTTCCCATAGCTGTGCGTCTGATATATTTCCAGATTAAGAATTGCACGTTTACCTGTGTTAAATTCCACCTTCAGTTTGTTTATCAAACTATCCCTTGAAATCTTGTTTTGGTTTTGAGGATATTAGCGATCCCATCTATTTTGTGACATCTGAACATTTGGTAAATATGATTGCTATTTGTGAAGATGCTTAACAAATTTGCAGATGTCACAAAATTGGATGAGATCACTAATATCCTTGAAAACAAAAAGAAAATTCCATAGGATAGTTTTATCCCTTTATCTTAATCTGATTTACTCTTAATCTGATTCATTAATATATTTTTTTTTGAAAAATTGGAGGTGCCAGTATTCTTCCTGAAAGTATCTCCATTTAATCCTTCTCTCTTTTTTATTTTTTTTTTCCTTTGAGTATAATTTTTTAGCAGTAATGTATCCAGTTAGTGGCCGTGTCATCTAGTCCACATTCCTGATGAATACTGATAATAGACTTGCTCCCAGAAATTTCACGCAGTCAATACTTTTGATGGCCTTCTACCAGTATTGTCAATGCAATAATGGAATTGAAATATTTTACATGTTTTCATTCTTGTTCTTTTCATTAATTTTGTGGCTAGTTCTAATGTTTTTCCCCTTCCATGGTGGATTCATTCAACTGTATCACTTCTCTGCAAATTGACAGCCAATATAAAGAAGAATTTATCTTGCTGATATTTCCATGCTATTTCTATGGCAACAAAACAGTGAAAATATTGAAAAAAATGTGGTGCAAATGTTTTTTTCCCCCAATATTTTGGCAAAATAATTCTAGCCAATAGCATTAATAAGTTGACAAGTATAAAGTGGTGGGATTCAAATAATTTAATAACCGGTTTTCCCAAGGTGAGGTTGGCTGTTGTGGGAGGCATGGCCTATCCTCCAGCTCCACCGCACAGGTGAATGGGCCTCCTGCGATGGCCAACCTGACCCTATATTGGCACCACCACCACCTGCTATCAAAGTGGATCCTGGGCGCAGCTCTGCAATGGAGAAATGGGCAGTGGAGAGGCTGCCACGAGGGGAGGAGGAGGAGCCGGGAGAAGAAAGAGGGAAAACATCCTTCTCCTTCTTTGCACTGGCCACTCCATTGCTCATTTCTCCATCGCAGTGTAGCACCCAGGATCCACCTTGATAGTGTGGGTAGGTAATTTTAACAACCGTTTCACCCGAACTGATGCAAACCGGCTGAATTCCACCACTGCAAGTATATTATCAATCATAACATTCCCACTACTGATACAATAGATATTCAAATAGTACACAGAGCCCTGAGTTAGACCTAATCTATTTAAGACAAGTCCTTTGAAGTGCAGTACTGAACAAAATAGCATATTTTTCCTTTGATCGTTACTACTTTTGTGTTCATTTTCTTAGACATATAAATAAAGCAGAAATTACTAAGCAGACGTCTAAAATCAACAGCATAAAATGTGAATAAGGCCATGTTTCCAATGGCCAATGTACAACATTAACAAAGTTATATTGCACATTTTATTGTACATTTCTCCAGGAAAAATTTCATAAAATTGGTCAAGGATAAAAATTGCTGAAAAAATAACAACCATATCTAATTTATTTATTTATTTATTTGTTATATTATGTGAGTTTGATATAATATAGTGGCCTTTTTCTTCTTTCTCTTCTTTTTCTAACTCAGAAGCTCTGAAGAAAGAACAACTTCACATTACTCCAGCAAGGGAAATAATGAGATTTTTACAAGAAAGGCTTTGTCAAATCTGACTACTGCTAGGGAAAAAGGAAAAAATGCATTGATACACATAGCTCAGTGGTGGAATTCAATTTTTTTTTTTTACTACTGGGCGTGGCAGAGGAAGGATACTGTAAAATCTCCAATCAGAGGTGGTATATTTGCCGGTTGTCCAAACTACTCAAAATTTCTGCTACTGGTTCTCTAGAACTGGTCAGAACTTATTAAATATCACCTCTGCATAGAATGAATATTTGGCATATACCTGCAAGGAATAAGACTAGAGAGCAGAGTTCCATTTATTTTTGGTGAAGAATATTCATGTAGATAAATTTGCTTCCTCTCTCCTCTCTGTAATTAAAATTACATTGCTGATATTAATTTATTTTATTTATTTATTTATTTATAAATATTCATGTGGCTTCCCATTTTATAATAGTCTGGGTAACTCTCAGGAATAATAAACCTAAAGTAATAATTTTTCATTGACAAGGAGAAACACTGAAACTTTTACCAAAGCATTTAATAGTTCTGACACATATGTCTTTTCTCCCTTTTTTCTAGATGGTTCTAGAGGCAAACCTGGTGCGTTTCCTCTATTCAGATTCATAGGATTGGCAATCTATCGTGTATGTGTGTGTGTGTGTTTGTGTTTGTACTGTTCCATAGTGCTTTACTACACCGTCTGAGCGATTTACAATGTCAGCCTGCAATATTGAACTCCAACCACTGCATCACCAGGGGTCATTTTCTTGCTATGTTGGATAAGCATCAGCTTTCTTAAAACTAGCCATTAATTTAGAAGTGTGGGATATTGGGTCCACTACTGCAAATATTCTCTTCTTTTGGAAACGAATTTAAAAATCAGGAGGAAAAAAAAGTGTAATTCATTTTTCTTTTGCTTCCAAATAAGCGTTACTCATTTGATGATGCAGTGGTTAGAATATATAGTATAGAATATACTATTGCAGGCAAACAGATAACAGATAATCAGAGCTGGAAGGGACCTAATCCAACCCTTATAAGATAATCAAGGGAATCTAAAATGAAAGCTTTATGTGGTTCTTGAATTGAGTAAACTACACTAGAATAATACTTTATAGTATCATCTAAGTTCTCTCTTTGTCCAGGCACTTACTGTTTGACAGAGTTATTTGACAGTTCTCCATGACAAGTATTTCTTTTCAGTAAAATACAGTAAAAAATAATAATAACACCTTCCCTGAGTGGTGCACTTTTATTTGTGTGAAGTAGAACTTTCAGCCCATATATTTCTCGGGTTTCTTTGTGTTGGATTTCTGAATGCTGTAGTAAGCAATTTTTCCACCACTTTATTGTAAAATGATGGACCATGGAGGAAATGAAACTGTTAAGTTTTTCTATTAAAACATCAATGTTGAGACTGGACACATGAATTGTTTCATTGTAAGTGAAATTTCATTGAGGTCCTTGAAGCTGTTTGGTTCCGATTTTGTACATCCCTTTCAATAATTCCTGTTGTAATTTTTAATGTCGCATAAAGAGATATATTCCTCTCTGTGAGGTATTTGCTGATACTACCTGGAAAAGATATCCAGCAAAGTATTAAACTGATAAAAAAATATCCTTTTTTATTGCCTGGGTAATGATGATTTCTGATGATTTGACCTTCCAAAGCAACCTCCAGCTTCACTCATCTCATTATTTCAGGGGCTCTAAAAATTTCCCCATGCAGCTTCTCAAAATATCTTCTGTCCATTATCATATCATCCCATAATATTCCTTTGGGAGTTTTACAGGTTGCATAATTATTTGGTGGAAAGCAGTTTTATTGTCTGTGTATTCTCTAAAGCTAGTTTTTAACTCTTCAGTTCACGTCTTCAGATTTTTCTGAAAGTATTAATGATTTGGTTTTGAATGGTGCAGTGGCCTAAAGGTGGAGCTCTTGCCTCACACAGTCAGGAGACTGTGAGTTCGATCCTAGGTAGAGGCAGATATTTTCTCTCTGGGCACACTGAGAATATATCTGCATTGGAGACAGGAAGGGCATATGGCCAGTAAACACTCACTTCTTCTCAGTTGCCCAGACTCCACTTCACAAGGGATTAAGGGGTCATTAAAAGGAAATGGTGATGATGATGATGATTGATTTAGTTTTGGATATAGAAGTCACGGATGTTTTGTGTATTATACAGAAATCTGGTTGTTTCATTTTGATTAAAATATATATGTATTTTTTTTTTACTAATGCAGAGGTTAACTGATTTATATCATACAAATTGCTAATAATATTTCAAATTATTCAGATAAAGTAGAGAAGCTCATTTTGGAAAAAAAGCTCATTTCCCTGAAAACTTATACAGGGTCAGAATTGATATTTACTTCGACATTGATTTTATAAATAATGTGCCTAAAATTTTCATTTTTTTTCATTCCATTTTCTTAACAATAAATTAAAAAAAAACATGAACACATCATGTTAATTGCCAACTCAAATATAAATGTTAATTAATGTCAGGTTGTCTAAACATGTTCGGACCAATATGCCAGTAACCATTGTAATGTCCAGCTGCCTGTGAAACTCGAGTTTAGTCATCTAAATATACTAGAAAGCACCACGTGAGAAGGAATAAATTTGCTTTTGCTTTTTTGTAATTGGTGTCCACTATTAAGTAATAAGGCTTCTGTTTAATATAAATAGGACAGTAAAAAGTGTGTTCTTTCCAAGACATCAGGACTGTTTAAATACATATGTATTGCATGACAGTGCACTTTCACACTGCATCACATTGCAATGCACTTTCATTAACATGACAGTCTGTATCTTCTGTCATGTCATTATGTCATAATGATCATTATAATCCCAATGTTTTATTCCATATGGCTTCCATAATTGCTTTGCAGGAGGAGGAATCTTCAGCAATGCAGGGATCAAGTGTACCAATAAACTGTTGTCTGAACAGTAAAAATCTTATTGCAGAAGGTCTAGATAAACATATCCATTTAAGTGAATTGATACTTGGAGATAAGGATGTTCCATTTTACTGTCTGTGTTAAAATAGCACTATTATCAGATAGTGAGGACTGTTTTACAAGATGTATGTATGCATGTATGTATGTATGTATGTATGTATGTATGTATATGTACAGTATGTATGTATAGTATGTACAGTACTATACAGTACTATATGTACAGTATGTATGTATTTTTCCTTTGCAAACTTCAAACACATCCTTGGGTTGTTTGATCTTCAAGGGCGTGTTTACATTTTCCCAAAGTTCAAATAAAACAACCCCACTAAACCTGTTTCACGAAACGATTTAGCCTTCATTCCTTTAGTCTGTCTTCTAATGAAAGATAGGAAGCCTGCCTTTTCTATGATAGCTGCTGCCCTATAGAACATTTAGCCTTCCATAGGGCTTTGAAAATCTGGCTTTTCCCCCAAACCCTGGGAGAAGACTAGATAATCACACATTCAAAGATTGATTTGGCATCAAGTTTTTGTTGTTTTTAATGTTTTACTTGGTTTGGTTTTCTAGTTTCTGTATAATTTTATATGTATTTTAATTCTTTGATTGGGAACAGCCTAGAGTGGGTTGAAAGAAGTGTAGATGGATGGATGGAGGGAGGGAGGGAGGGATGATGGATGGATGGATGGATGAATGAATGAATGAATGAATGAGAACCAGATCCAATACTTCTATTTGCCAGCCCAGATCATCAACTCTTAAGGATCAGTTTATGCGTTAGAGAAGGTTGAGCCTGGCAGAAAGAAACCAGCATATATACACACAACACACACACACATAAATATATTTTTAAAATGCTAATTTCTCTGCTTTCATTCTTTGCTCCTGAAATGTCTATTTTTGACATTTGGGGGAGGTTTGGGGGAGTCATGCCTCAAAAATAAATCTTTTGGTTTTGTATTTGTTTGCATTGTTGAACAGAAAGGATGAGTACTTGTTGTAGAACAACACAGAAATCTGTGGCAGATTTACTTATATCCCTAATTCTGACAAGTACATGGAACATCAGAAATACATCTTTTTTTTATGCCAGTTAGATTTTGTCCCAGCTCCGTTAAGTCTATATCCAAAATATAACAAGTTCTACTCCCTGCTCTCCATATATAAAGAGAATGTTGTTGTTTGTGTGCAAATCAAAGAGAAATCCGTTTATAATCAAAACCTTGCACACTTCTTACTACAGTTATATAGGCAAAATGGTGGCTGTAACTATTATTAGCCTTTCTATGGGAATGCAGCATATTATATATCTATCTGTCATCTATCTGTCTGTCTGTCTATCTATCAATCATATATCTGTCTATCATGATTTTTGAATATCCATTTAAATTCAGTAATATACTTTAGGTTGGTATTACATTTGTGCATCTATTTCTTGATACAGACATGGTTTATGCAAAAAGTAACTGGAGAAGAAAGAGATTCAATTTGTATTGGAGATTTTATGTTCTAAAATATATTTTCTTCAGCCCAATTCTGCAAGTTGCAGCTTGTTCTCTAAAAAAAAAAGATATTTCTCCATTCTGAAAAATTTATATTAGCGATGTAAACTGGAGGTAATATCCCTTTTCTCTAATAACTGCTTTCCAAAATAAATTTTGGAATTTCCTTTAATTTTGAAGTGGTACTCTAAACAATAAGCCAAGATACATAATAACTGCATTTTACCTTAAAAAAAACTGCATTGGTTTCTTTTATACTTCTTTTATATTTTTTATACCCCTTCATCTGTTGTTGTTCAGTAATTCAGTTGCTTTCAACTTACTATGTCCTGATTGACATCATTTCAACAGGAATGTCAAACAAACGGATCTACTCTGTGTATACAATCTTTAAAATTTTGTACAATCTTGTTTAAGTTCCTGTTTCATTTGAATTTTAATGACCTAATCCAAGTCAGGATTGTTGTATGAAGAATGAGAGAAAAAATTGAAATTTTCTTCAAGGAGGAGTATATGCAATAGGAAGATAAAAACCAAGATGTCAGGTACAGCTGTAAAATTTAAATCTCACTTCTTCATGCATGGATCAGTATCATGCTTGTAACAGAGGATAGAACTTGGATGCTGTCTTGGCCTATGGCCTCCTTGCTGTGGATACCCTGTTCTCAACATGTTATTTGCACCTACCACTGTGCCATTTTTTAAAAGTCTTTGTATGTGTGGAGTGAAGAAAAGCTGGTGAAAGGATTAAGCTTCCCAAATCTCAGAACTAGTAGTTCCAAATGCATGTGTTTAGAACAAAGTGGAACAAATTCTGTGAATCATCTGGTTTGACCTTATATGCTGTCTATCTCACTATCACGTAATTCTGGGCAGTTTGTAACTTTTGTATCTTGTATAAATATAACTTGTAAGCTCTCTAAATTGATTTTTCTTCTAATTTTTCAAGTCAATGGGAAAAATGGGGGGAGAACCATCAAGGAAATGATAAATGACAAACTTTTAATATATTGTTTCAAATTTCTGTTTTTCCTCCATAAGGAGGAAAGTATTATATTAGTATGATATGCAGGCTTCAACCTTGTTGATTTGTAAGGAGGCCAACATATAGAAAGTTATAATATGGCCACCGGATTAGTCCTACATTTCATATCATACTTTTTCCTCAGAGGAGGAAAAGGTGCCTTGAGCTTGCACACATTTTCAGAGGAGCCTAGAGCTTGAACATATCTTGATCATCCTACACAAAGTTTCTACACAAAATTCCCATGTCAGATAGTACATCAGAGTGGAGACTTTTACCTATTTTTACTACATTCAATCAAATAAAGGAAGGTAGGTTAATATTTCACATTTTTTATTACCTTTAGTGAAATCTAATCTTACAAAGCTTCTCCTCCAAAAATATAGACTTGCTAACTAGAGTATACAAAACCTTTGCTAGACCAGTATTCAAATACAGCTCATCTGTATGTATATCGGACATTAATACAATTGAGCGAGTCCAGAAGTATTTTACAAGATGAGTACTACACTCCTCTGCTCGTAACAGAATACCCTATATCACCAGGGTTGAAATTTTGGGCTTGGACAATCTTGAACTACACCGCCTATGGCTGGATTTAAGCGTAGTACACAAAATTATCTGCTACAATGTCCTACCAGTCAATGACTATTTCAGCTTTAACCGCAACAATACAAGAGCATACAACAGATACAAACTCAATGTTAACCACTCCAAACTTGATTGCAGAAAGTACGACTTCAGTAACCGAGTGGTCAATGCCTGGAATTCACTACCTGACTCTGTTGTTACATCCTCTAACCCCCACTCCTTTAACCTTAAACTATGCATTATTGACCTCACTCCATTCCTAAGAGGTCTATAAGGGGCTTGCATAAGTGCACAATTGTGCCTACCGTCCCTGTCCTATTGTCCCCATTTATTCGTACCTATGTCCTGTATTCTTACTCATGTTTATATTCATACCTATTATCTTGTAAGCTATTGTCAAATCAAATCAATCAATAAAATAAATCCTCTAAATAAATAGGACTTACCGTGTTTCTCAGAAAATAAGGCCAGGCCTTATTTTCTTTTGACCACTGAAAAAACGGCTAGGCTGTCTTTTGGGGGTGACTTAATTTCTCCCACACACACACCCTCACCAAGAGTGCCATGCCTCACCACCCACTGCTCCTAACAGCTGATCATGGCGGAGCGCAGAGGGCTCCCTACCCCTGCCAAGCACCTTTGCTGCAGACCCAGGTATAGTGCTGGCTGCAGGCTGGGTCAGCGGGCGGGTGGTGGTGGCATGGATGTCGGCCTTGGTGGCAGCGGGGCACTTTACACCACTGCCGCTGTCGCTTTCCCTTCTGCCCTTGCTGCGGCTTATGCTGCATTTGGACTGCTGCCATTGGGCAAGACGCAGAGGCCAGAGTCCGTGCTGGACATCACAGCATGGCAGTAGTGGAGAAGTGGCCCTTCCAGTTGGTGGAGGAATGGCTTGAGCACATTCCTCCGCCAGCAGCATTTCAGCCGCTTCTCAGGTGGGGGAGCCGCCTCCATAGCTTCCACAGTTCCTGCCGGTGGTGGCGCCTCTCTCTCCAGCACCATCTCCGACAACAACAGCAGCAGTGGCGGGACAGACCCCACTGCCAATGAGAACCGCCTGCCCTCCTGCAGGGGCATCGCTTTGCTTGACAGCGGCTGCATCGACAACATCCTACAAGTTGGTGAGTCATTCAGGCTTCGGTGGGTGGAAGCAGCAGTGGGAGGGTGATGCCATCGTTTCCCCCACACACACAAGCCTTGCTTTGCTTCCTGCCCCAGAGCTTCCGGTCATGGTCTCATCCCCTGTACGGTCAGTGCGGCAATTCCCCCCCGCCCTTCCACCCCATTTCGCATATTTTAAATAGGCCTAAATTTTAGGGGGGGTTATTTCACCTCATGCCTAGAAAACATGCTGGATCTTCCTATTGGAGGGGGCGTACTGTTGGAGAAACACGGTAATTCTATACAACATTATATTCAAGCATATAGGAATAATAATGTTTTAGAAACGTAATCCATAACATGTCTGATTCTGACAGATTTGAAGTGAAAAAAGTATCACATAATTAGAGCATTTTAGCACCGCATATGGCACGTTTTACTTTCAGTTCAGTTCCAAATGTTTTAAAATGCTGATTTTGCTGTATATTATATGCATATCTGGCAGAAATTAGACCAAAGTTGCCGATTTTTTTGTGTGGCAGTGTACCAATTCAAATATTATTTAGTGCCTGGTTATTTTATATCTTCTGAGCCCTGCATCATATCATTTTCATCTCATGGACTTAGTGTAAGCAGTTAACCTTGCCACACAGAGAAATTAATCAATTTGTCAATACATGGTAATAGTGGCTGATTGCTAAATTTCTTTGGGACTCTGTTTGAGCATCTATGCAGCTCTTCCCATAGGATTTTTAACAGTCAGATGATGAACCCACACATAAAGGAAAACTGAGTCTGCTAAGTTGCAATGCAGCAAAATTCTAATGCATTCGCTTAGGCAGGGTGGAATTGATTGAAGTTAAACAAGTTGAACAATTAGCCTGCAGCTTCCATGGGGAATACTAATGACTTTTGTTCCCAAACTCTTCAGACAACTACCAGGACTGCTTAATAATTGAAATTAATACCTGCCAAAGGCATAAGCACTTTTTTTCCTTTGATTTATCTTTTGCATGCAGTCTCAAAAATGTTTTCCCAAAAAGATAAATAGTACTACTGTCTTCAAGCAATTATGCACTCATGTGTATCAATAAGTAACAAGGAAATAATAAGTTGTCTACTTAATAGGAACCTTCAGCCCTGGCTTTTACAAACTGTAGCTCTAAATCATAGAATTTTACCCAATCAAAGTTTCATGCTTCAGATATTCTAGTACAAAATTAAGTTGCTATTATCACTACCTTTGATTTTTTTTCTGCAAAATTTTAATTCACTCTTTCTTCCAGAACAAAAAAAGTGTCCTCTGATAAGGAAAAGGTAAAACAGTATGTGCATATAAATGGATCGTTGCATGTATCACTTTTTATTTGTCAGATACAAAACGTAGATGAAAAATTCAGATGAAACGTGGACTTCTGTAAAGTGTTTTTCTGCTCAAAGTATATTTTGCCAATTAAACTATTAAAATTGGGTCCATAATTTTTTTAAGAATACAAATATAAATTGTAAAGAGTTTTTTTAAATCAATGGTAAAACTATGGTAGAGCTGCAGATTTATAGTTTACAAGCAACTCAGGCAATATTCTGTACCACACACGCACATATGCACACAGAAACACACACACATACTAACACACACGAAGTATACACAGTATGTGACTAAACAACAGCCAGAAAGACTAAATGTAGTGCAGTTTCATTTCAATTGTGCAATTTACCTCATTTTGAAGTATTCAACTCTTTAAAGTTCATAATTATCTCCCTTTTAAGTACTTTGCTCACCAAAGCTTTAATTAATTTGTAGATAGTAGTATACATAGAACTGCATAAAATGTGGTGTCTGTTTATTTTCAGATCAAATACTGTATGCTAGAGGTATTACAACAAAATAATAGAAATTACTGTTCTTGCTACTGGTTCCTTCAGTAAATTATTGTATATTTATCATAACTTTTAAAGCAAACCCTCAGAAAGTAGATTATGATAAAAATAACTAATTCTCAGAGGAGAAAGATTTAAAGTTAAAAAGCTTTTTCTCCAAAATTTGCAATACAATTTGAGCTTAATTTGAAACAAGAAACTAGGGCTCAGTCTTAGGGGCAAATTTTATGTGTTCATAATGGCCTATTAGATGATCTTTCAAATAATCAGAAAGGAAGGTCTTATAATGTGTGTAACTAAAAGAATGGCAGCAATGTATGTATGTATATATATATATTCTTCTTAACATTGTTAGATCTGGATTTGTCAGTTTGAGAAATGCAGTCAAGAAAGGAAAAACATTATAAGAGCTGACAAGCATTTGGTGTCATCAAATACTCATATTTAATAGATTGTACAATTTGGTAGAAAAAGGGGGAAATTGCACAATTTATATTAACCGTGACCCATTTGATAATCATTTCAGAGATATTTCCTTATTACTTTGCTTGTGAGAAGCTTGCAGGTAGAAAGTAAGTGGTAGAAATTTGGAAGTCCAAGACTAGCAGGTAGGTAAGTGGCTGCTGTGAGGTGGAGAAGGGAGCAAAGAGAAAAGTTAGGGGTGACATGATAGCTGTCTTCCGGTACATGAGGTGGGGGTGTCAGCTTTGGAAGCCATATTAACACCAGAAGCTTCCATGCTGCCACATTCCTGTGTCTGGGAAATTAGGAGGGGGGATTTTTAGAGTGTTAATAGTTAGACATAATAGCATTCTTCTTTTCGGTCAAGGTCATGTTATTCCTGTACCTGGAAGAGGAGTGGTTGAAGGAATGTCTCAAGTTGGGACAGATGGTGATTGTGATGGACTAATGGGGTGCAGAGGTTGAGTTTTGTTTTTGTTTTTTTGAAAGTTTTTTGGGGTTTTTTCACAAAAACAAAATACAAATAAAACATCTTTTTTGAAAATAGCATGGTCTCAGGTTCTTCATACAGACACCAAACTCAATTTCTATTCCATATCTTATTACCGTATATTTATATTCTATTCCATATCTTATTACCATTTTATATTTTCTACATAGTTTTTCCCCTCTTTTAATTTTCTCAACTTTATTTTTATTATCTCATCTCAATCAAATCATTATGTTTATACTTTTGTCTGTCCTGTTTCAATTTCATATTATCTTTTCTTATTAAACAAATTTTTCCCTGTAGTTACCAATTAGAGTATGACACCTTTGTATCTTTTAATTTTATCCATTCAAACTCTTATTTAAGCATCAATGTATACCTTTAAGATTATAGCATTCAATATAATACATAATTTCCAATGGAATTCTGCTTGATACATTCTTAAAATACACACTAGATTCTTAAAAAGAAAAAATTGTGTGTGTGTGTGTGTGTATGTATGTATATATATATATATGTATGTATATGTATATATATGTGTAAATAAAGCACACATTCCATTCCAATTCAATTCTATCATTAATATTCATTAAAATCTTAACATCTTTAACATTTCTTTTCAATTAAATATCGTATTTCCTTGGGAACACTTATAAACTTTCCATAGTTAATTCTTTTTTCCCCCATATTTCTCACTTATATTTTTATAAATCATTACTAATAATTAAAATTGTTCCCATTTAATTCTCTCAATCATTTTAATTCATTTATTTATTACCATTCAACTACATTACAGTAAATATTTTATCCATCATTTTAATCATATTTTCTAAAATTATTTCTGTTTATAATATAACAATGCTATCTTATGTACCTTTGCAGAATCCCTTTTGCAATTAAATTTTCACCTGTTATCTCTAAACAAGCTTATGGTTACAATCCTTATATCTTTTCCCTGTTTCTCCATTTCTTGTTTCTGTCTTTTACAACTTCTTTTCCTTGCCTTCTTCCCCCTCTTCTTCTCCCTCCCCTTTTACCCCCTTGTCTCTCTACTTCTAACTCTCTCATCTGTAATCCCCTCTTCTGTTGCTTTCTAATATTATACTTATCTTTCAAATTCTTCCTCTTTTTGGTTGTTTTTTCTAGTCTTAAACCTTTCATTCTCTTTCCCCCCTTTTCTTTTTTCCCCCCAGTTAAAATTATTTGATCATTAAAGATGGCTTCTTCTTTGTCCCAATCTTCTTGTTCTGCAAGCGTTTCTTGTTGTTTCTCATAGTTCCAGATCTCCATTTCTAAGAATTGAAATACGAAGCCAAAATAACTTGGTACCCAGCCACGGCCCAGGGAGTTATGGACCCCTGGACTAGAAGACCTCCAAGGTTCCTTCTAGCCCTACAATTCTATGACTTGAATCTGCAACTAACAAAATAAGCAGGTTATTTAGTCATTACTTACTTTTTAGACATCAGGAAAAAAGTGAATCAAATCTGCAAAACGCATCTTCTTATATTAGCATTATAATGTTCATCCCTTCTCTGGAGAAGCTTAATTTAGGAAACCCGGACATATTTTACTTTATATTTGCAATAGCTCTATGACACGGGTGTCAAACTCACGCCATCATGTTGCCATCACATTTCAGGACATTTTTCCTATTCGCAGAGCTGGGGTGGGCATGGCCTGCAGGTAACACATCCAGCCTATGGGCTCCCCTTTGTTCCCCCTTTTCTATGATGTAAATTTAGCTGACTTTAGTGATTTGCCCAAGATTAACTCATGTGCTTAGTGAATCGAAAGGTTTTTGTAATCCAGAGGAATATCACTGGTATAACTTCCACATGTGTGAAAGAGAGTTCTTTACGATCTATAAACATTGGATTTGAGAATGCATCAGTACATTTCTCTGATGGCAATGTCCCTTCTTAGTTGTTGCTTACATCATTTTATTGGTGTCTGCCAATGGCTGATGCGTTTTAACATGCAAAGGAGCAATTGTAGCCTCAGGGTATTGATCCGCAATAAAAGTGTGAAGACACATTTGACGCTCATTGAAAAGAGGGTCATATCAGTTCATTTTGACTGCAAGAGATGTGATGTGCTGTGGCTTTTTCCCCCCTCATCAAAGGATCGCTTCAGTACTAAATGTCAAGGGCCTTTCTTCCATTGGAGATTTAATTCGTATTACTTGTGAAGATATAGAAAGTGAATAGGATGACATTAAAATGCATACACCGTTCCTGTGAAGCTGGTATTAGTTAGACTATGTCTTGTTCTCAGAGGAGCAGTGCTTAATGTCTGACCTTATGAAGAAGCCAAGACACTGTTTTCGAGAAAGTAAGTCTGTGTTTTAAGAATTCATTTTTTAAAAAATCATATAAATCAGACTTTAGTTACGAAGTATGTACAATAGAATATTTCTGATTCATTTTTTTCTTCTGTTTATTGTTGCTAGACTTGCCTCCATGGTATCTATCTCACAGAAATGAGCAATTACTAATAGTTTCTCCTGGGACAAATATATCAGAAAGATCAATTCCAGCAACAGAAGGCCATTCACATACTTCAGTGCCAAACCATATAGGGGTTGTGGAAATAACAACCAGACCCTTACATTGTATTAGGAAATACTTGAGGCCAGTGAAAGGCTTCAAGGACATGTGCAATATGATCATGGTGATGAGTGCCATACAACAACCGAAGTACTGCATTATGGACTAATTGAAGGTCCATGGTGGTCTTCAAGAGCAGCTTCATGAAGGGATAATTTATTGTTATGAAAATTACCCATCTAAGTAGGGTAACAACTGTTGTACCAGGATGTGGTGGAACTTATTGATTAATAGAAGAGGAGACCCCGAAAAGGTAAATAAGAAGACATTACAGCTTAGAATCTGTTTCGGAGAGAAAACATTCGAGATCAAGACCTTTGACTTATATTTGCCTTTTTCCCAAGGAAAAGATACTAACAATAGCACTTACACTTATATACACTTAGTGGTTATACAGTCCTCTCTAAGCGGTTTATAGAGTCAGCATATTGCCACCAACAATCTGGGTCCTCATTTTACACACCTCAGAAGACTGAGTCCACCTTGAGGCTGGTGAGATTCAAACCACCAAATTGCAGGCAGCTGGCAGTCAGTAGAAGTAGCCTGCAGTACTGCACTCGAACCACTGCACCACCACAACTTTTAGTCTGGCAAGATTTTATAAACTCAAGCAATAAACTTTGATGCATTCTCAGAAATGTTTTGGTTGTTTGCACCCAACCCTGTCAGAAATAGGCAAAGGCCCCCTTAACTATAGCTTCTACATGTCTTACGTAGCTCAAGAAGATCCCTGATTTATTTTCAAGACTATTTGAGAATTATGCCATCCCTTCAAGAGAAATTTGCTAGACCTGTGATGGCGAACCTGTGGAAGTGGCACGCAGAGCCATTTCCGCTGGCATGCGAGCTGCTGCCTGGAACAGATCCGCTACACATGCGCCCGCACCTCCTGCCAGACAGCTGATTGTTGGGTATCTGCCGCGCATGCGTGGGGGGGGGTGGGGAGTGCACGGGAGATGCGTATGCATGCACAGTGGATCTGTGGTGCGTGCGGGGGGTTGCATGCATGCGTGAGGTGCACAGGCGGTCATGTGCATGCGCAGGGGGTGGGGTCACATACATTGCATGATGGGTGCAGGCACACTTGTGCGTGCACACTTTCGGCACACGACAACGAAAAGGTTAGCCTTTTCAATAAACAAACAGCAACTCCATATTGCTTTGAATGAACTTCAGTCTTTTTTGTCCCATTCCTATCTTCAGGGCCTCCAGGCCCTGGGACAACAGATTCCCAGGACCTTCTGCCTGGCCTGGGGTGACAATATAACATTGGTTGTCATTAGCATAATAATGATTTCATACTTTCCTTAATCTTAGGCAAAAAAAAAAATCCAAGAACTATCCTTTCATTTCCAAGATGTATTAAAAAACCTTGTTCCATGCTGAGAAATGCTACTCCTTGAAATTATCTTAGTTACTTTTAGGTAAAGTTAACTTTCATCCCAGTGGTCTAGACCCATTCATTCTTAGAAATCTTTTAAAAGATGTTAGCACATTTCACTCCCTAGGACTCTATACCACTCTATAAAGCCTTAGTAAGGCTACATCTAGAGTACTGCATCCAGTTTTGGTCACCACACTATAAAGAAGATGTTGAGACTCTAGAAAAAGTGCAGAGAAGAGCAACCAGGAGGATTAGGGGACTGGAAGCTAAACATATGAAGAACGGTTGCAGGAACTGGACATGGCTAGTCTAGTGAAGAGAAGGACATGGGGAGTCAGGATAATAGTGTTCCAATATTTGAGGGGCTGCCACAGAGAGGAAGGGGTCAAGCTATTTTCCAAAGCACCTGTAGGCCAGACAAGGAACAGTGGATTGAAACTGAACAAGGAGAGATTCAGCCTGGAAATAAGGAGGAACTTTCTGACAGTGAGAACAATCAACCAATGGAACAGTTTGCCCTCGGAAGTTGTGGGAGCGCCATCACTTGAGACCTTCAAAAAGAGATTGGACTGCCATTTGTCAGAAATGGGTCTCCCACTTGGGTGGGGGTTGGACTAGATGATCTACAAGGTCCCTTCCAACTATGATTTTCTGTTATCTGTATAATCAACCTATATTCTCTGGACTTTTCTTTTTCTACCTGTTAGGCTTTACAAGCATTAGATGTATTTTTAATAAGTATATAGGGGACATTGATTTTCAAATCTGATCTGTACCTCACAGTATGTGAAATCTTTTCACATACTCCCTATTTCTGCATCTACATTTTTCACTGGCTCTTAACTTTGGAACATATGGCAGGATGTATTGCTTTCTGTGGCTGCAGGTTTTTTCCTGGGTATTCTGAAAACACCTCACTACAGAAGTGATTATGCTTACGTAGGGATTTCTCCATGAAGTTCTAAATCACATGCTCCCCTGATGTTCTCTATGCAGGGAATCGGGGATGACATTCATCTATTTCAAAGAAATAACCATCTATCCATCCTAAATTCAAGAATACAGTGTTTATTTCTTACTTTTTCTATCTGACCTGGACTTTGACATATCTTTCCTTATTGCTTAACTTGATGCTTTTATTTATTCTATTTGTCCCAGTTTCATCTGAAGATTGGTGCTGGTCCTGTGGATAATATTTTTGTTTTTACTATATGAATATTAGTACTACCATATGGTATGCCTACCTTTTACTCATCTCTCTCTCTCTCTCTCTCTCTCTCTCTCTCTCTCTCTGTGTGTGTGTGTGTGTGTGTATACACACATAAATTAGAGGGGAAAATGCAAGGTGTTTAGCTTTTCAAAAGCTAAAACAGCACAAAAATTTTTAAATGGCTTTTTTTTTTACAAAATATTTGTTGTTATACTATCCTATGTTTCAGTACTATATGTTGCTTGAACCAAGTATTTTAAAGCTGAATTCAAAAATGGTTTACACAGCTGAAAGAACATCAGATCCTGGGCTTGCATGCTTTTCCTATCATGCCATTTGTCATAAACAGTGTAGGGTCTTCTGCTTGGACCGGATGGGGGGTGGGGGTTGGACTAGATGACCTACAAGGTCCTTTCCAGCTCTGTTAATCTGTAATCATTGCATTGATCTGTTCTCTGGTAACATTATAAAATCAGATTTAGATGATATTTGATCCCAAATAAAGAATGGATTATGATGAGCTTGTTTCACATTCTGTGATAAAGATTGACTACAATTTAGGATCTGGATCAGAGGTGGTATTCAGCAGATTCTGACCAGTTCTGGAGAACCAGTAGCGGAAATTTTGAGTAGATTGGAGAACTGGCAAATACCACCTCTGACTTTCAGAAATCAGTTCATGGGTTATCGTCTCTTGTAAGGAAATCTAGAAAACAGCCCGTGTTGTTTAATTTCTTTACCATTATTAAAGTTTGGGCATAGAGGAACACTGCAAGCTGCAGTTAATTCAGCTGTTGTGGGTGTCTTGCAAAGGATTTTTTAAAGACAACTTCTGTTTTTATAGAGTTATACTACTTTGCAATTTCTGAGCCTACTGAGAGAATTTATTCACCCAAGCTTAGCTGCACCTCAGTAATCTGCTGACATAGGGTTGTGTGCAGGGTGCAAAACGGTAGCATTATGTAAAACTAGGATAGATATACAGCATCATTGCAAACAGAATCTAATGAAAACTGAATCTTGACAAATAGAAAAGGAAATGTATTTCAGAATATCTCATAAATCATTGCAGACTGGAGAAAAACTATTAACATGTAATTTAAAATATGATTAAATTATAATATTCAAATTGAGTAATTTGAATATAGAAATAAGGGGAGGCTGAATGTGTGTGAGAGTTTTTTTTCCAGTCAAAATTAATGACAACTTTATATCAGTTTATTACAAGAATAACTTGATCTAGAATATCCAAAGGCAGCTCACATTACATCCACAAAAACAAAGGATCCAAGGTAATTAAATTTTAACCTTGTTATTAATTAAAATATGTTGTTTTTATAGAACGTATATTTTAATTTTATTATTTTTAATGAAAACCTGTTATTCTTTACTTTTTGTTAAAATTAAGAAATATGTTTTTCTGTGTAATTAATATCTAAAAGCAGATATCTCCGTCATGAGACCTTTTACAGTGTAAGTAAAGATAGCAATGGAAACAAGTCTATTTTCTGGACCAATGGTAGCTCTGCTAACCATCACCTTGGCCTCTACAAAATGGCCCAACTTGCACAGTATTACATTTCACAGATTCTAACTGTTCACTTCTTCTTTTCATGAGTTAAATGAGATTCTCTTATTAACCATAGTTTCCTATTTTTGTTACGTAAAAAAAGTCATGACTGGAAATTTCAAATAAGGCAGGATCATAAAATCATAGTTATTTTAAGATCATGATTTCTTCCAAAGCTGGTAACGGCATTGTTGATTTGGAACAAAACAGCTAATTGATAATTACTGGTTTGTTAATTACTGGTTTGCTAATTACTGGTTTCATTGCAGCTGGGACAAAGCCAGAGTATACATGGGAGCTATGTTCATCCAAACTTTGGCCTCTTAAGTAAGTAGACCATTGAAGTGGACTACAAAACATTGATATTCTAGAAGAATATATTGATGAAACTGATAAATTATAGCTATACCTCATTTCCATTAATATCCCATTAAACCATAACATATATTTGCAAGATTGATCATGGTTAATTTTAAAACATTTCTTTGTGATGAACATCAACGCTGTTATAATAGATGAAGAATTGTCTTTGAAGATCTGTTCATTCAGAAGATGATTAAATAATTTTGGCGTGATTCCCAGATCTGTCACAATTGGGTAGTGTATGAAACATTTTTCTACTGGAAGAATAAGAATGGCTGAATCACCACATTTTAACTCTTACATAATCTTATATGGTCAAAAGGATACATGGTTCTTATTTATTACTTAATGCCATAGTCATTGGCAAATAGCCTGTTTTCATTAATCATCAGTAAGCAATGCTCTTAAGCCTTTTTCTTTAACACAGCACCAATTTAACCAAAGTCTTATATTGCAAGAATCCAGGATTTTTTAATCATAAGTTTGTTGAGCAACCCAACATTTGACATCACAAAACACAGACTACATTTTTTTACATAAAAAAGTTACTTTAACATTTAGGATTAATAATAAATTAAGTCAGTAGGTATATATTGTGAATTACAAAGAGATTTAGATCTTGTGCTGTCATAAATTAAAAATGTTATTTTCATCAACAAATGCTTTCTATCTATATTTGTTACAAAAATCTAATTGAACAATAAAGGAACATTTAAATGTGCATTTAATTTGGGCTCTCAATTAAATTTAAACAATGCTGTCTTTAAAATTAATGGAAAGCAAGAATACATAGATGTCAATTATGCCACATTTGTTTATAAAAGGAATCAGTGAGTTAGTGTTACCGACATCTGAGTTTTTAGCCTATATCTTACTCATTATAGCATTAGATACCAAAGAAGCTCTGGTTTGTTTGGTTTTTTTTTTGCTTATCAGAAGAAATAACAAGTAGGAAATTAATTTTAACTCAATAGGAATTTAGAACAGAATAACAAAGTTAGAAGGGACCTTGTAGGTCATCTAGTCCAACCCCCCCTCCCCCCAAGCAGGAAACTCTGCACCATTTGGAATGCAGTCTTATTTTGAAGTGGTCAAGGAATGCCATCTAACTCTACAGTTCTCATTTTGGATGCTATTAAACGACATTGTTGTCACACAAAGTATTCAAAGGCATCTCTACTCCTCCTTTTTTGCCTCTTAAAGAGACAGGACGTGCAGAAACACATGCAGGCATGCAATATCATTTCTGTACTTTGTGAACCAAGATCTTCATTCAGGACTCTTTTGTGTTCTACTAACTGCCAGCACACTTAGGTTTGATCAAATTAGGTCACCACCACCTCCACCCAGCTTGCATTTCTTGTTTAGAGGCAGCCTACAGCTGTATTTTGCCTCAAAAAACTGATCCAGTCTGACAACAACGCATACTTCCCAGAGCAGAGTAATGCTAGCATAGCTGTACAAAAGGACTTTATCTGAATGAGAGGAAAGCACCTTCCCTTCCCTTCCTCCTTTCCCCCTCACTGTCTCACTCTCTCTTCCGCTTACCAATCATTGCACTTAACCCAGTAGTTGGAATGAAACTCAGTCATTAAACTCAATGGATGTAGATATATCAAGGTTAAAAGCTCATCCTAGGGTTCAAGATTCTGTATGTGTAAATTATGTTATTTACACAATAATTACATTTACATAATAACGCATCCAACTTTGTTTCTAGTGTTAGGTTCTTTTCTTTTTCATTTTGGATATCCAGGTCAACCAAGAGGTTGTTGGACGTTTTGTTACGATAATAACAGTATAATGCAAGTACGGAAGCAAGGGATGGCAGAAAGGAAGCACAGCTAAAACAACCATAAAAGACAGCGATCAATGTGTGAATGAGAAGAAGAAATGATTTTGGTGGGAAAAAATTCAAGCAGTTTTGACTAACTCTAGGAAGAAGTCTTGGCACATTTTTTTTTAAGAATTAGAATTCTTTTATTGGCCAAGTGTGATTGGATACACAAGGAATTTGTCTTGGTGCAAATGCTCTCAGAGTACGTAAGAGAAAAGATTCATTCCTCAAGAGTCAAGAATCATAAGGCCCAACACTTAATAATAGTCATGGGGTGCAATAAGCAATCAAATCATACTAGGAAACAGTCCATATAAATCATAAGGATACAAGCGACAAAGTTACAGTCATACAGTCGCAATTGGGAGGGAATGGGTAATAAGGAGTGATGAGAAGATTAATAGTAATAGTAGTACAGACTTTGTAAATAGTTGGATAGTATTGAGGGAATTCCCAGACCTTTGGCTCACTTTGACAATGTTGATAAAAATTCTATAATATGTGGGTTTGGGTTTTTTTAGAGAGGGGACATAAACCAGATTTTAGGTGAAAGTGATCAGTTGCATTAAAGTAAATTTGCATAAAGTAAATTGCATAACATGAGGGAAACTTGCAGTTTGGCCTTAGCTGGTCTTGGGGATACACATGCTTTTTGTTTTCCATTTATTATGGATACATGCATGTACCTGCTTATTTTCAGTTCATGCTTCTTTTTAACCTTATTCATTAATAAGATTATTAAGTATTCACAAAATCTATCTTAATTTTTTAGGAAAATACCCAATATTTCAAAAAGTACAGTATATCCTTAATAAACCTAGTGATTTTTGCCTTGTTTAATTTTTGGTAAATACATACTGACTTAGAATGGCTGTTAAAATGCTTCATTATAACATTTCTATCATTGTAATAAAATATAAATTGTCTAAAGAAAAAAAAAACACTTGATAAAAACTATTTGATTAACTTAAGTTAGATTTCGAATTCTCAATAATTAAAACTCACTATTGCATTCAACTAAGGGACTGTGAAACATGTCATTTTATCTATGCTTTTATTAAAAAACAAACCATTCCATGTATTCTCAAATATAGATAACTATAAATTGTATTATTAAAATTACCCAATATCAGGATACTCCGTAAACATTCACTTTAAAGGGATAGCACCAATTTCCAAGTACCAGAACTTAATTAATAATCACATGCTAATTGATAAAAATTATCCTAAGTGTCATTTTGCTTGTCAAACAGCTAGTAGGACACTAAGGGACATTAATTAACTAATTAATTTAGCACAATAAAATATGCATTGATTATTATTATTGTTTTACTATTTCCAGTATGAGTAATGTTTCAAAAGACCTAGCAAGTACAGGAACATAAGTGAATGTCTTCGTATGCACTTTTTTTCTTATGTGAGAATAAATGCTTAATCAAAATTAGAGCTTTCTCCAAGTTCTCTGATTAATTCTGAACCTTGTTGACGACGGTTGACAGAAAGTATGGCATTTCTTGTAGACTTTGGGGTTGTATGTGTGAATGTAAAGATGTTTGCTTTGCCAAGCAGGAAAATATCTCGGCTTGACTGCAAGCACTAATTTATATTAGAAGCAGTAAATATTACAGTCGGTTTTATCATCCCAATAAACGGTTGAATTTTCCCCCGCATCGGGAATATGTAAGACTGTTGGGAAGGAGAAAAGAAGCAAGGCATGAATAGTTGGGTGGAAGAGCTTTACCAAGGGTGACAAACGGGTGGCCCGTGGGCCAGAGGTGGGAATTCAATTTTTTTTACTACCAGTTCTATGGGCATGGCTTGGTGGGCGTGGCAGGGGAAGGATACTGTAAAATCTCCAGTCGGAGGTGGTATTTGCCGGTTCTCCAAACTACTGAAAATTTCCACTACCAGTTCTCCAGAACTGGTCAGAACCTGCTGAATGCCACCTCTGCCATGGACCATATGCGTCACATGCAGGCCATGCCCACCCCAGCTCCGCGAAACATGACCAAAGTCACATGACAGCAACATTACACCGCAAATTTGACACCCGTGCTCTGTAATCTGTCTCTGGACAAGGCCATCATATAGTCCAATAGTGTCAAACTCAAGGCCCGCAGGCCGGATCTGGCCTGCAGGGTGCTTAGATCTGGCCCACAGGGTTGCCCTGGAAACATTGAAAGACCAGCCCGTGGTGCCTCTGCCAGCAAAAATGGAGCTCAGGAGGGCCGTGCACAGTCCTCTCAGGCTCTGTTTTTGGCCGTGACAGTCTCCTGCAGCCCTCTGCCAGTGAAATTAAGCTCGGGGAATCTTTGTGTGGCCGAAAACGGAGCCTGGGTGGGCCACACACAGGGCTCTGTTTTTCCTTGCAGAGGGTTGCAGAAGGCCTTAGCAGCCGAAAACAGAGCCTCAACTAATGACATCGAGCTGGCCAGCTACTTGCCCTGTCCCTTGAGGTCAAATACAACCCTGAATGAAATTGAATTTGATATCCCTGATACAGTTCTTCTCTGTGATGTAAAAATCTTTTTTTTTTTCCTTTACTCCTTGGGAAAAATAAGTGAGACCATAGGGGATCCTGGAAAAACTGCAGGCCGAAGTAGCCTCTTATGAGATCAGCAATGAGCCGAGAAGGAGAATGTATGGCCCATTTTCTTTGGTCTGTAGGGTTGGGTTGCAATATTCTGGTTTCAATAGATGAATTACAAGAAATCCAGGCCTCTGAAGGCAAGCTTTCAATCTTATTTTGCCAATTTCACTTCTGTTTTAAAACATTGATTTCCCTTCCTTTCTACCACATGTGACGGGGTAAGTCTCGGTTGAGATTCATGAATCTTTTCAACTGTCAACCTAAACATCTCACTTAAAGAGGTGTTTAAGGCAGGAACAGAGAAGGGAGCTCCACATCTTGTTATATTATATGAACAGAAAGTAGAATTCCATCCCACAAATTCTAGCTGGATCATTCTCTTTTCTCCATAAGCATTTGTCAACAGAACAGGATAAACTAAATAAATAAGCATGACATGAGGTTTAGCACAATAACAGCCTGGGAGAAGGCAGGGCACTTCAATTAATAATGGACTACAGAGTTCCTGATAGAGCCATTCTTTAATAATGTTTAAAAGAGCTACAAGGAGCCCTGGGAGAGGTTATACAGATAACTGCAATGGGCATTTTTCCCAGCTCAGCCCAAGAGGCTCAGCTGCTCCAACAGCATCAGTTTAGAAAAGAAATGGAAATAACATTCTTTCAGAAGAATGAGCATTTTTGAAGAAGGTTTCAGTCAGCCTAGTTACTTGAAAAAAACATCCATGAATATTGAGAAAGGAATCAGGTGAATGTCTGCTTTAGAATCATTTGGCAGTTCTATCAGCCAGGGAGAATTTGTGCCTTTTGGTGCTGTGATAGAAATTTAGGTTGTTTCAATAATTCATCTGAAGCCTTAATTCAAATCACACACAATTAAAAGTAGTTTCCTCCACTGTACACTTGCGATGTTTCTCTTTTTTTCCAGCATGACAGTGGTGACAAAAACTCATCTGAATATAATTGCACTTGGAGGTAAGCAAAAATAATTTTCAACAGTTGCAATGCACATTATATCTGAAAAGTAATGGCTCTCTAATGAAAACACTTGTATTTGTAAATTTCACCAAGAAGATTTCACCAAGAGCTAAAGAAGTTTCCTTATGTAAAGAATAAAAACTTGTAAAAATGTTGATGCTCCTAATATTAAAAGGAGAGATTTCTTACAATGGAAAGAGTAAGTGGCAAGAAAGAAGTCACCTGAAAACCAAGCAATAATTTTAGTAGAGCTCTGAACTTAAAATTTTCGGTGTTGAGATTTTTTTAAAAAAAAATAGATATCAAGGCTGGTGCCTATTTAAAACAAGGCCAGAAAGTTAAGAGCAAATAGAAATGCCCTTATACCTCTAAAGAATATTGTTTACACAAGTTTTCTTGGTACACGTTACTAGACACATATTTATTTATTTATTTATTCAATTTATGTAGTTACCCATCTCAAATACATGACTCTGTTCAACTGTTCAACTGGCTCAGTTAAAAAAAAAAGCAATGCACAACAAAAGAAAAAAAAACCTTTCAAACAGATTAAATAATTAAAACCATGACGTGTAAAATGCAAGACAGCATAGTCCATTATTACAAATAATGCAGTCATTTTGCAGGCTCCATACTTCTACCAGATCCCCAGGCATGACTCAAAGCCATCTGTTCAGGGCCTTCCAGGCCAGTAGGATCAGGGATGATCCATTCCCCTGCTTCTTCTGCTGTTCCTGTTGGAACAGATACATGTAACAAGTGATAGATGGTCCCACGAATAACCCAGCCCAGTGCAACGTATCGAATTATTGCTCCTTGCCAGCACCTTTAATTGAATCCGAATGCAAACTGGCAACTAATGCACCTCACAAAGCAGAGGTGTAACGTGCTGATCTAAAAGCACGTGAAACTACCTGCGCTGCTGTTTTGCACAAAGTGCAGTTTCTCTAGGTCTGTGATTTTCAGCTAACACTCTGGACCCACATGAACCTTAGAGAGTCACACACACACACACACACACACACACACACACAAAACCTTTATGCTTTAGGGAAAGTTTCCGAAATTACTTAGGGAAGTTTCAGTAGTCCATGCCTTTATGAAAGAGACAACTTTTATCATTTATTAATTAGTAAAAATTTCTTGCTATTTCTTACTGCAGCTGTAATATATACAAAAATGGGGTGTGAATATTTTTCCTGATCAACACGGCTAGAGAGGAGAGTGAGCCCTAATTGACTATTGGTCTTGGTGGCCATGTCATTACTGTATTCTGAGTTACTTAAGAAACATTCTTAGATGCTTCCATATGTATATGTATTTATCTGTATGTATTTGTGTGTGTGTGTGGTGTGTGTGTGTGTGTGTGTGATTGATATATATATATATATATATATATATATATATATATATATATCTCCATAGAAACATTGTTTCTATTGTTTCAGTTTGTCTTAAAGCATAGTGAAAAAAAATCCTGCCCCTAATGACCTTCAATAGAAAAGAATATTTGCAGCTCAGGTTTGAACAGGAGGATCCTTGCAATTATGCAATGCAAAATTATTGCACTGTCAATACTGCTGATGATGTTATCTAGTTTGGTAATGAAATGTCTGCAAGAAAATCGCCAAGCACAGGGAGCACTAAGTCCTTTCACTAGACATGAATAAAGAGATTGTCAAAATTCAGGATAATGTCAGGGTTCCAGCAAACCTCCATCCTAATCAATAACTCGGAGACAAACATATCTCAAAAGTACCGTTATTAGGATAGTATACTGGCACATCTGTGGAATCCCAAATCTGAAAGTTTCTGGGCTTCCTACAATCCTCCAAACTACAAGTCCATCCCCTCTTGGCTGTCATCACGTCACATGGCCCAATCACAATCCATCCCAAAGTAAGATCCTTACTTCATCCTGCGCCATACTCAATGACCTTGAGCTAACAAAATAATTTATTTTGTCAACTAAGAGCTACTCAGTTGAATCCACCCCCTCCTACTTTCTCAGACTTGTGGCAGCGTGGAAGCATCGAATCTCAGTATGGCTTCTGAAGCTGACAGAGATATCACTAAAAGTTACTGTGACATCTACTCTGAAATTCCCCCGAAATGTGTTATGATATTTTGATTCATCCTGGTGAAAGATTTCAGAAGACAGTAGAAGGAACTTTCTGGACATACTACACTGATACCTATAGATAGCATTCAGTCTTATTTTCTATATTACTTCAATTTTAAAGAGTTATATTGGGATACTGTATAGAATAAGCATTTATCCCTCTTAGGATGACTCCAACTATATATCTCTTTTTTATTTCAATCATTTGTAACAATTGATATCTTATATAGTTATTTAATATCAATAATTTAACTGAATTAAAACCAGTGAAGTGAGAAAAACAACCCCCAAATTCTATGACCTTTTTTCTGCACTGATCTTGATTTTATACCGCATACCTTTAAATATAAAAGAGGGGATTTTTTTTTCTTTGTGATGTATCACAATATTGTTTATATAAGTCTTCATTCATAATATAATATTAGAAATAGATATCTGGAATGTTAATGTTTGCATTTATCAACAAGATTTCAATTGTATCTCTATGATATATGAAATGGTGGAGGGATACAGCCTTCTTTTTCCTAAACGTTTCATGATGATGTTTTGAAAAGCTGGCTCCTAGTCAGCTGAGCTAGACAAGCTCCCAAGTCCTGCAGTATATTGCAAATTAAGAGGAGAAGAACAAAGGAAATCAAACTTTCTACCTGAAGGGAAACAGCATGACCAAGCTAGTAATCAGTAATTAATCAAGCTACTAATCAGGGCTAGATAAATGACTTGGCTTTTGTTACTAACTCCTTGGGACAACCAGTGTTGAAATTTGCTACCTGGGAATCCGTCTTTATGCTCCTGTTGAGTGACCTGGAACCATGGGCTGGAAATGGATTTGTGTTTCTAAACCAGGACTTGTTAACTTCTTCTGTATCAACGATCCCTTTGAAAGTCCAATGACATTTACCGACATCTTGTCCAAAAATGTATTTAAATACCTAAAGTTGAAATAGACCTTAATCTTATCACAGTGGAAACCAGTTTAAAGATAGCTGAAATACATTTATCAAAATATTTTTAAAAGCAGTTATGCAGTATAATAACATATGTATTTCTTTACTGATTCATTAGCTTTTTGTTTTGTTTTATTTTTTATTTGTCAAGCATGCATTAGGTAACAAATATAAGTATAAACATGATCATGGATAAGTATAATACATGAAATGGATAAGAAAAAAAGGGAACGTTAGGACAGGGATGGTAGGCATTCATAAAAGACAATACCCTTTTCAAGGTATAATAATTTGGGGCAATGAGATTTATTAAACCAGCAAACATTTTTGGAGTCTAGAGGCCATAATATACTTTGCTGCCTACATACAGTACATTATTGAACAAAAAGCTAAATTACAGATAGAAATTAGTGAATATAAAGTTGTCATTTTATAAGTTCTGTTTGTAGCGTGGTTTATTAATAGCTTGTTACTACTTTGGATAAAAGAATTGTGACCACAATAAATGCTTTTAATTTATTGTCAGAAGCTGATTGTGTACATGTAATAGGCCAGGCATAACCCAGACTTTTAGAACTGCTGCTAGTCGAGTGAGGATGTGCAAAATGTTTCAAGATCAAACCAAAGGTCTAGCGATAAGTGTTCTCTGCTAGGCCTGTTCCAATCATGGAACCTAACGTTTATGATACTTATGTCTAACCATACGACTATAGCTATCACTGTTTTCACCTATGGGGCTATATAAATGCTATGTATCTAATATCAAGAATTCTTACAGCCATTATGAATTTCCATATATATATATTTTGTCTTTTATTCCTCCTTTACAGACGGGTTTAACCTGTGTGTGAAGTGACAGCCTATGTTAGACAACTTTGGCTGCTGATCTTTTCTGTGGATTGTGGAGAAAAATTCAGCCAAATTTATAGCCATTTGTTAGCTAACCCTTCAGCCACCTTCACTCTGACTGATTTTGTTGCTGCTCACATTTCTGTATTTACAGCTAAGTACCAATTGCTGCCATCCTGAACTGCTGTAGGAGCTTCAGCCTCTCACAGTATTTTAGCTTTTGGCTGGGATGAGAAATTCCATTCCTACTTTACTATTCTCGGTTGGTTGAAAAATTACTCTTCTGGTTTTTATTGATTGGTTGATTTGATTTGTCTTATTACTTTATAAGACATTCAAGGCAGCGAACATACATAATACTCTTTCTCTTCCTGTTTTCCCCACAACAGAAACTCTGTTAGGTGAGTTTAGCCAAAAGAGAGCGATCGGCCCAAAGCCACCCAGTCAGCTTTCATGCCTAAAATGCAACTGGAACTCCGTCTCTTCATTTCTAAGCCAGCACTTTAACCCAGAGGTCCCCAAACTTGGCAACTTTAAGACTTGTGGACTTCAACGCCCAGAATTCTCCAGCCATTCTCCATTCTGGGAGTTGAAGTCCACAAGTCTTACAGTTGCCACGTTTGGAGACCCCCTGCCTTAACCAAACTGGCTCTCTAAAGCACATACAGCAAACACACATATCAAGTTTTGTTTCTCATGCAACTGCAACTCAGATTGAACTATTTTGAGTTTTGTTCCATTAAATCACAGCCATGGCAAAAATATTTGGGTGGAAAGTTTTGTCCTGAATGTGAATCAAATCAGATTTCCTATTATTTGTAACCTTGATTAGCATTACGCTCACATCTGATACATTTTTTTTAAAAAAAAGCATTATTATAGTGAAGTGTCTAACAACAAAAATATGATATGAATAATACAGTGATAATGCAATAAAAGATTTGTTTGTAATAGAGATTAAAATGTACTAAATTATACTGAAGATAGCCTAAACTTTCATACCATATAGATTCACAAGTGACTCAACTTTTAGATTGTTTAAATCTTTTAATCCTTTGTAGTTAGACCATATAGAAACATATGGCTCTATTTGTCATTTTTACAATCTAACAATGGATTGTACGTCAACACGGATTAGACTGGCCAACCAAGCAGCCAAATTATTGATTCAGATTATAATGTTTCAGTATAAGAACTAACTCTTCTTTTTTCTAATTTTTGTTCTAATGATAATAACTGCAAACACTACAATTTCTCATTGGAATACAAGATAATCATTGAAAACTTACAGAGTTGGAAAAAACTTGAGAAGGAATATTCAAAATTAATTTTCAGATAAATTCTTTTAGTAGCAGAAAAAATGATTTTCTAAGGTTACAACAATGCAGCCTTGAATTTCAGAAGGAATTAATAGGAAAAAATACATTTTTGCAAAACTTGAATAACTTCAAATTTACTTAATCTATGTAGCCCTTTATGTATACTCTATAACAAAGTTTTCATTGCAACAGATAGTTTGAAGTGTATTGTTAAAACTTGCTTTTAATATCCATTCTTATTTCCTCAATGTATTCATAGTGGTGTTAAAGTTCATTACTTAAAGAAATTACGTAGCTTTTTAAACCATTCTATAAAGAAACTGCTCAGTTGTCTTTCAGAATGTTAAATTTTATTATTGCATTAAAAGGACTGAATCTTAAGTTAAAAAGTCATTTCTTAAATTTCTCAAATATTTTTGGAACATCCATGGGACAGTATATTTAGAGTCACTCTACTCTCAGAAGAATCTTTTACTGATCTCATATCCTGGAAAGTAAAAGCCAAATGAATTACTTGTTAAGACATGGTAAATGAAATGACTTTTTTTTCCTGTAAGAAGAATAGTTTATATTTTTATCCTTAAAGTAAAATGGATAATTAATTCAGTTAAATCTGAGTGACACACAGATGAATTCAGTCGGAAGTAGTCCAATTTTATAAATATATGGCAGTTCTTGGCAAACGTAGATTATGTATTTCAATAATATTTGACTTAGCTTTCAGTAATTTTTGGAACTTGTAAATATTTAATAGAAACAATTTATTACCAAATGTTAATTTACTGTTATATTCTTTGAAAGGTCTCTTAGAAGTCAGATATAAGAATAAAAATATATGGATGAAGCCATCTTTGATTAAAAACTGTAAAGTGAAAACAACTCAGGATTTTTTCCCTTCAAAATATTAATCATAATCTTGAAATACACACACACACACACACACACACACACACACACACACACACACTGGACAGATGAAAGAAGCACATTACAGGTGTATACATATAATATTTGTCATTTGAGAGCTTTGGCTTTTGTGACTGGATTTCTTCTTTCTCCAAAACAAAGGAAAGAGGTGGGGGGGAAAAGAGAATGGGTAGAAGATACCTTCTAAATCAGGGGTCCCCAACCACCGGGCCGCGGACCGGTACTGGTCCGTGGATCATTTGGTACTGGGCCGCAAAGAAAATAAAAATAAAATAAAAATGGCGGTTTTCTTCGCCTTCAGTGAATGCTGCTGGGATCAGGGATCAAGGACACAAATGAAAGAAGTGGAGGGAGGAAGCAACCAAAGCCTGTCCTGGGCTCAGCGGCTTCGGTTTCCTCCCGCCTCATTCCTCTCTCAGTCGCTCTCTCGCTCCTCCACCAGCCCAGGAAGAAACTGCTTCAAAGAAGCCGGCAGGGTGGCTTTTCCTGTTGGCGCAGCTCCTCCGAAGCGCCCGTTCACCCCCACCCCGCCGCCTTCGGTTCAATCCAGTGCTCCATTCTGCCTGCCTGCCTGCCTTCGTTTCTGGTTGTTTCGGAGTAGCTTTGGCGGAGAATAATAACTATTCGCCTCTTTTACTCAGCCGAAGCTGCTCCGAAACAACCAGAAACGAAGGCAGACAGGCAGAACGGAGCACTGGATTGAACCGCGGGCGGCGGGGTGAGGGTGAACGGGCGCTTTGGAGGAACTGCGCCGACAGGAAAAGCCACCCTGCTGGCTTCTTTGAAGCAGTTTCTTCCTGGGCTGGTGGAGGAGCGAGAGAGCGACTGAGAGACGAACGAGGCAGACACCTGAGGGATAAGGCTGAGGGAGGGAGGGAGACACCTGAGGGATGAGGCTGAGGGAGGGAGGGAGGGAGACACCTGAGGGATGAGGCTGAGGGAGGGAGGGCTGAGAGGCGGGGCTTCTCAGCCATCCTGCAGCGACTTGTCCTGAGCCTCCTTGAACTTGGTGGTTTGCTGGCAGACGTTTTTTTACCCGACTAGGTAACAACATCAGATGTTATCTAGTCAGGTAATGAAACGTCTGCAAGCAAACCACCAAACTCGGACTCCTCCCCCTCCCCCCTCCTTGAAAAAGTGTCTCCCCGCCCTCCCCCTGCCGGTCCTTGAAAAAGTGTTTCTGCGTGAAACTGGTCCCTGGTACAAAAAAGGTTGGGGACCACTGGTCTAAATAAAATGAAAAATAAATTGCTAAATACTCAGATTTGGGGGAAGTAATCTGCCTGTGTCAGTATTTTGGGTATACCATAGCTAGTGGTGTATCTGTTAGGTAGATTTGATCCAGCATAGAATAACTTGAATACTCTTAGAATCAAACAAGAGCTTTGGTTGGACTTGTCTTTTTCCAATCAAAATATGCTAAAGGTACTATTTCATTATTATTGAATGCTATTATTGAATGCTATTATTGAATGCTACGCAAGGCTCTATCTTTTCTATATTAATAAAATGCATTATGAGAAATTACATTTGACCAGAGTCATGGGGAATGATGGAAGTCAATATCTGTTGGAATTCACTATTTTAATGATTATGGCATATGGAATATTGAAATTTAAAGTGTGAGAGAACTTGAGTGCTTAGAGTATAACTGGTAAGGAACTTGAATTCAGTGAAATCAGAAAAAGTATAATAGTCAGAGTGTGTGTGTGTGTGTGTATGTATGTGTGTGTAAAACAAAGAAAAAGAAGAGTGAAGTAGATCATCCACATCACTTGTGGAGTGATATCGCTCAGATTTGGGAATGAAAATTATGAATATTTCATAATTAACTGAATTTGATTTATTTAGCTTGCTATGGGTGCATTTGAAAATAGGAATGAATAGATGTGATAATTATACATTATACTCCTGTTAACGAAGATCTTAGAAAAACCAGATATGAATTTTCCTTTTTTTAATTTTTGCCTTGCTTTTATTATTTTTTGTAAGTAACTCAAGGCAATGAACATATATACTATTCCTTCTTCCTCCCATTTATTTTGGGAAACAATATAGTACAGCTCTTAACTTCCAGGATCTGGAAGGAAGTCTAATATTTAATCTCAGCCAAGTAGATTCGTTGTTGATCCTGGAAGTCATTCCATTTCAAGATTATTCCAAAATTAACTCTGGATGGAGGTCTTGGCATGGAACAGAAGCTACGGATGTTGCATTTGTGGATGACATTCAGCAGAACTTAAATGCAAAAGAATACAGCTCTCCTTTGTCATCCTGGATTTCCAAGACAATGGTTGCCTGAAGCCTCTTGGCATTTCACCTTGTACATTGTGCAGGTAATCTGAGTGGTTACCTTCTATACTATTCAATACATATTGAATTCCCTACTTCGTGGCATAAATCTCTTCTTTTGAACCAATAAAAAAAGAAGTCCAGGCAGTTCTACCTTGATGACTGAGAATCTTCATCTACATATTTTACACAAACTTTAGAAGTGCGTATTTAAATATAACAATATTTTAAAAGTAATGTTGAAAAAAAATACAACTTTCCATTATTATTTCATAAACTTATGAGAATATAAAAAGGAAGTTATTCATTTTCTTCTTAAAATTGTGTTAGCAATTTTAAGGGAGAAGATTAAATCTTTTACATCAAATACAAGTTGTGGTTTGCCATAATCACCATAAAATATGCATCTCATAATTCAAATACTCAAATCTTAAACTAGAAATTCAATTAAAACTGGATGCCAAAAATGTTTTGATTGTGAACAAGGTTGTTGCAACTTAGCAACCATTGAGATTCTCTTCTTCAAATGTTAAGTGGTGGATTTATTATATTTAATTGAGCTGAATTCTACTTGAAATGCTACAACACCATTCATTGGTCTCATCACTAGAAAATTGCATACTACTTTTGGAAATCTCAAATAAAGGGATATTTAGTTAAGTTTTTTTAACTTTAACACAAGTGACAACGATTGGCAGGTAGTACTTTAATATCTACCTCACTAAAGACAGAGGCAACATTTAGAATTCTAGCTTAGTTATAGCAATAAATATGGTAAAACTGTTTACAACATCAAGGATATTGTGTTCAATAAGGATGGGGTGAGGAGAAAGAAAGTCACATCAGAACACCAAGGCCTGTGAGAAAGGAGGCAAGGGTTTGAAGCAAGCTTCATATATATAAAATTATGAAATTATCAAACTGACTAAGACTGAGTTAAACTGTGATTTGTTTTTGTCTGAAGAAGGTTTAAATTCTATTATAGAACAAGTACAGGAGTTATAGTACAGCAAGAGTCTTATGTATGGAAAAATATGAACCTTGCATTCTTTTGGACTGCTTCTAAGATTCCCCTCAGGTATATGCAGTGATGGTATTCTACCAGTTCTGCCTGGTTCTGCCGAGCCGGTAGCAGCAGTGAGCAGCAGAGACAGAACTGGTTCTCTCCACTGCTCTGCTGTTGGGGGCCCCTGCCCTCCTGGGATCCCATACTCACCTTTATCCTATGAATTTGAAGCGCAGCTGCTTTGTGCGGCACAGAAGAGTGCCGCGCAGCACCTGCTGAATTGACCGGGATCGTGCAGGCTTGCAGGAAGTGAGTTAGAACCTGCACAAAGTACGTGTTTGGCATGCGCGTGCACACAAAGTGTGCATGCATGCATGCCCACCAAGCCACGCCTATCAAACCAGTGATAAAAATATTAGAATCCTATCACTGGGTATATGGGTCTACACAGAACTGCTTCTTTCACTGGCATTCCAGCAGAAATAACATGTGACAAACACGTCCAGCCTTCAAAGCAAGCACGTCTTTTCAGTATTTTGCTTACCTCTGTTAATTTGTGAACTAAATTAACTGCTCAGCTGTTTAAAAGACAACGAATGATTAATTTATACCAACAATTCTCTCTTATGCACACAGAAACTCACCAGTACACTTACACAAACATACCATAAATTTCTTTTTCCTCTTTCTAACCGAAGAAAGAAAACAGGCAGGAGGGGAAGGGAAGAAAATGTAATTATTTCTATTTCATTACCATTTTTGCTTGCTTGTTTTCACCAGATTTTTCTTGTGTCATGAGTAAATATGCCACACTTCACAGACCAGTGTTCTTATCCAGTAAATACAATAATTATAAGTCTGATTAACTAATTTCCTAAAACATCTTAAGGATATTAAGGATATTTAACCAGTATGGAAGAACTAGATATCATGTCCAATAGATATATGTTAACATTCCTTTGTATTTATTGCTATGTCCAAGGTACATAATGAAATATTTGTACACCTGCTGAGGAAACTGTAGAGCTAAAAATAGTTTGTTTAATTAGCCTTATGTTAAGATCATAAAAGACACATAAGAATAAAGATCAGACTTAAATATTTTTCCCAGCATCATCCAATTTATATCTTGCTGTCTTTACACTTAAATTCTGGCTAAAATTAGAATGCCTGCCAAGATTTCAAAGGAACCAAATAATAGATAGCTCTGTAGTTGCATGCATGATGGTAAATATTCATTTATTTATGTTCTAAACAACTCCTGAAACCAATATTTCTAATTATATGAAAGTTGCAGTTTGCAAAGGCAGAAACCATGGTCTGATCATCTCATAAAAAATTATTAGTGGCTTTATCAATATGTCTAATATACCTGTGAAATCCTAGAATATAGTTATTACATTTTAATTAAATTTTTAATCAAAAAATTGTCACAAATTCCTTTTCTCCTTACTGCTATTAAAATATATCCATTTAACATGCTTAATTGAGTTCTACTTTACCAGATCTAAAGGAATAATATAGTACTAACATAGGATTTCTTCATAAATTTTCAAAATTTCCTCAGCTTTTCGTTCCAAACTAAAACGAGAAAATCAATTTTTCTTTCTTCTATGAAGCACAGGAATGATAATCTGGTCACTTAAAGAGCTTTAGAAGCATCTCACATAATTCTTATTTGATGATTTGTTGATAATTTTTTTGGAAAAAAAAGTTTAAACAAATATATTTTGATCAATAAAATTTTGGGTTTTTTGATGATGTAGTAAAATATACTAGCTGAACGTTTTAACAGTTTTTGCAAAGGAATATTAATGTTATTGGAGTATGGTTTGATAAAAAGGTGCCCTGATTACAATTATCTAAACAATTAGCTAAGAATTGGGATATTAAAAGCTAAGCAAAACTATGTACTGCAAGGCATTATGTATTATGTATTCTCACTGGGTCATGTTTAACTGATGCTAAATATCAGCTAAATTAAATTTGCATATATCTGTACTATACAGACATCTCTACCGGGGTGATTGATTGTCAATTAAAGAGCCAAAATTACATTAAAGTCCCCAGCCACCATTGTATGGTCCAATTTTAAACTAGAAAACTTTAGCATAATAGCAATATCATTTAGACATATATATTGCTTCTTTGATGCTTTACAGCCTTCTATAAGTGGTTTACACAGTCAGTATATTGCCCCCAACAATTTGAGTCCTCATTTTACCCACCTTGGAAGGAAGGAAAGCTGAGTCAACCTTGAGCCGGTGAGATTCAAACTACTGAATTGCAGGTAGCTGGCAGTCAGCAGAAGTAGCCTGCTGTATTGTATTCTAAACACTGTGCCACCACATCTCATATGTAAATATTGGTGCGAAAAAATGGAGCTAGTGTTATATACCAAGGGTCACCAATCTTTTGGGCCTCAGGAACCACCAAACTCATAATTTTAAATCCCGCGGACTACTAATATGAATTTTGACTGACGGTGACCAGCTCATGTTGGTGTAAGAGAGAGAGA
>NW_020769957.1:0-37078 GCF_900518735.1 Pseudonaja textilis
CTGGGGACTCTGCCTTCAAGGGAGCTTTCGTCAGCCTATAGAAGCGGCCTCGCGGTGAGGTACGTGCGTATGGGCCGCTCTAGGTGGGGGAGGAAATTAAGTTACCCCCAAAAAGATGGCCTACCCGTTTTTTCAGGGGTCAAAAAAAAAAATAAGGCCCAGCCTTATTTTGTGAGAAACACGGTAGTTCATTCCCAGCATCTTAGCTCAGGAGACACTTCTTATAGTTAGGAATATTATTAGACTTATGAGAAGCTGCTCTTCCCTCTTCAAGGAATCTCCTCCATATGAACTGAAGCACAGTATGACTCAAAGCAATGCCTGGAAATTCAAATAGAAGTTGTCAAAGTGGACTGGTTAAATCTGCCTGGCTGTATCAAAATTCCATAACAATGTTCATTACAAGCATATAAATTATCACAATTATTAGAATATCAGAATAATCCACTTAAGTAAAGGCAATAATAGCAGTATAATGACAGCATTAAGTATCAAGTCCCAGTTCATTTATCCAAACTACTAGAAGCAAACTGTAATTAGTACAATTAAAGTACTATTGTAAAAACGATCACCAATCTCAATACATGCAAACTGTGACTTTAGGAAACATCAAGGCACTAGCGCAATATTCACCAATGGGTGTCTTTGTAGCATCTCTTCCTTGCTGTAAAATTAATCCAATTATGCCCCCTTTTTGTGCAAAATAATACTGGGCATTCTGGGAATTGATGACCTTCTGTTTCATTTCAAGAGCCCATTTTTTTTCATTTTCCAGCCACCAGCTAGGTAAAATTCAATTGAATATAAACTATTTGTTCAAAACATATTTCACAAGCACTGTTCCCATAGCTGTGCGTCTGATATATTTCCAGATTAAGAATTGCATGTTTACCTGTGTTAAATTCCACCTTCAGTTTGTTTATCAAACTATCCCTTGAAATCTTGTTTTGGTTTTGAGGATATTAGCGATCCCATCTATTTTGTGACATCTGAACATTTGGTAAATATGATTGCTATTTGTGAAGATGCTTAACAAATTTGTAGATGTCACAAAATTGGATGAGATCACTAATATCCTCGAAAACAAAAAGAAAATTCCATAGGATAGTTTTATCCCTTTATCTTAATCTGATTTACTCTTAATCTGATTCATTAATATTTTTTTTTGAAAAATTGGAGGTGCCAGTATTCTTCCTGAAAGTATCTCCATTTAATCCTTCTCTCTTTTTTAATTTTTTTTTCCTTTGAGTATAATTTTTTAGCAGTAATGTATCCAGTTAGCGGCCGTGTCATCTAGTCCAGATTCCTGATGAATAATGATAATAGACTTGCTCCCAGAAATTTCACGCAGTCAATACTTTTGATGGCCTTCTACCAGTATTGTCAATGCAATAATGGAATTGAAATATTTTACATGTTTTCATTCTTGTTCTTTTCATTAATTTTGTGGCTAGTTCTAATGTTTTTCCCCTTCCATGGTGGATTCATTCAACTGTATCACTTCTCTGCAAATTGACAGCCAATATAAAGAAGAATTTATCTTGCTGATATTTCCATGCTATTTCTATGGCAACAAAACAGTGAAAATATTGAAAAAAATGTGGTGCAAATGTTTTTTCCCCCCAATATTTTGGCAAAATAATTCTAGCCAATAGCATTAATAAGTTGACAAGTATAAAGTGGTGGGATTCAAATAATTTAATAACCGGTTTTCCCAAGGTGAGGTTGGCTGTTGTGGGAGGCATGGCCTATCCTCCAGCTCCACCACACAGGTGGATGGGCCTCCTGCGATGGCCAACCTGACCCTATATTGGCACCACCACCACCTGCTATCAAAGTGGATCCTGGGCGCAGCTCTGCAATGGAGAAATGGGCAATGGAGAGGCTGCCACGAGGGGAGGAGGAGGAGCCGGGAGAAGAAAGAGGGAAAACATCCTTCTCCTTCTTTGCACTGGTCACTCCATTGCTCATTTCTCCATCGCAGTGTAGCACCCAGGATCCACCTTGATAGTGTGGGTAGGTAATTTTAACAACCGTTTCACCCGAACTGATGCAAACCGGCTGAATTCCACCACTGCAAGTATATTATCAATCATAACATTCCCACTACCGATAAATAGATATTCAAATAGTACACAGAGCCCTGAGTTAGACCTAATCTATTTAAGACAAGTCCTTTGAAGTGCAGTACTGAACAAAATAGTATATTTTTCCTTTAATCATTACTCCTTTTGTGTTCATTTTCTTAGACATATAAATAAAGCAGAAATTACTAAGCAGACGTCTAAAATCAACAGCATAAAATGTGAATAAGGCCATGTTTCCAATGGCCAATGTACAACATTAACAAAGTTATATTGCACATTTTATTGTACATTTCTCCAGGAAAAATTTCATAAAATTGGTCAAGGATAAAAATTGCTGAAAAAATAACAACCATATCTAATTTATTTATTTATTTATTTGTTATATTATGTGAATTTGATATAATATAGTGGCCTTTTTCTTCTTTCTCTTCTTTTTCTAACTCAGAAGCTCTGAAGAAAGAACAACTTCACATTACTCCAGCAAGGGAAATAATGAGATTTTTACAAGAAAGGCTTTGTCAAATCTGACTACTGCTAGGGAAAAAGGAAAAAATGCATTGATACACATAGCTCAGTGGTGGAATTCAATTTTTTTTTTTTACTACTGGCTTGGTGGGCGTGGCAGGGGAAGGATACTGTAAAATCTCCAATCAGAGGTGGTATATTTGCCGGTTGTCCGAACTACTCAAAATTTCTGCTACCGGTTCTCTAGAACTGGTCAGAACTTATTAAATATCACCTCTGCATAGAATGAATATTTGGCATATACCTGCAAGGAATAAGACTAGAGAGCAGAGTTCCATTTATTTTTGGTGAAGAATATTCATGTAGATAAATTTGCTTCCTCTCTCCTCTCTGTAATTAAAATTACATTGCTGATATTAATTTATTTTATTTATTTATTTATTTATAAATATTCATGTGGCTTCCCATTTTATAATAGTCTGGGTAACTCTCAGGAATAATAAACCTAAAGTAATAATTTTTCATTGACAAGGAGAAACATTGAAACTTTTACCAAAGCATTTAATAGTTCTGACACATATGTCTTTTCTCCCTTTTTTCTAGATGGTTCTAGAGGCAAACCTGGTGCGTTTCTTCTATTCAGATTCATAGGATTGGCAATCTATCGTGTGTGTGTGTGTGTTTGTGTGTGTGTGTTTGTGTGTGTGTGTGTGTGTGTTTGTGTTTGTACTGTTCCATAGTGCTTTACTACACTATCTGAGCGATTTACAATGTCAGCCTGCAATATTGAACTCCAACCACTGCATCACCAGGGGTCATTTTCTTGCTATGTTGGATAAGCATCAGCTTTCTTAAAACTAGCCATTAATTTAGAAGTGTAGGATATTGGGTCCACTACTGCAAATATTCTCTTCTTTTGGAAACGAATTTAAAAATCAGGAGGAAAAAAAAGTGTAATTCATTTTTCTTTTGCTTCCAAATAAGCGTTACTCATTTGATGATGCAGTGGTTAGAATATATAGTATAGAATATACTATTGCAGGCAAACAGATAACAGATAATCAGAGCTGGAAGGGACCTAATCCAACCCTTATAAGATAATCAAGGGAATCTAAAATGAAAGCTTTATGTGGTTCTTTAATTGAGTAAACTACACTAGAATAATACTTTATAGTATCATCTAAGTTCTCTCTTTGTCCAGGCACTTACTGTTTGACAGAGTTATTTGACAGTTCTCCATGACAAGTATTTCTTTTCAGTAAAATACAGTAAAAAATAATAATAACACCTTCCCTGAGTGGTGCACTTTTATTTGTGTGAAGTAGAACTTTCAGCCCATATATTTCTCGGGTTTCTTTGTGTTGGATTTCTGAATGCTGTAGTAAGCAATTTTTCCACCACTTTATTGTAAAATGATGGACCATGGAGGAAATGAAACTGTTAAGTTTTTCTATTAAAACATCAATGTTGAGACTGTTTGGACACATGAATTGTTTCATTGTAAGTGAAATTTCATTGAGGTCCTTGAAGCTGTTTGGTTCCGATTTTGTACATCCCTTTCAATAATTCCTGTTGTAATTTTTAATGTCACATAAAGAGATATATTCCTCTCTGTGAGGTATTTGCTGATACTACCTGGAAAAGATATCCAGCAAAGTATTAAACTGATAAAAAAATATCCTTTTTTATTGCCTGGGTAATGATGATTTCTGATGATTTGACCTTCCAAAGCAACCTCCAGCTTCACTCATCTCATTATTTCAGGGGCTCTAAAAATTTCCCCATGCAGCTTCTCAAAATATCTTCTGTCCATTATCATATCATCCCATAATATTCCTTTGGGAGTTTTACAGGTCGCATAATTATTTGGTGGAAAGCAGTTTTATTGTCTGTGTACTCTCTAAAGCTAGTTTTTAACTCTTCAGTTCACGTCTTCAGATTTTTCTGAAAGTATTAATGATTTGGTTTTGAATGGTGCAGTGGCCTAAAGGTGGAGCTCTTGCCTCACACAGTCAGGAGACTGTGAGTTCGATCCTAGGTAGAGGCAGATATTTTCTCTCTGGGCACACTGAGAATATATCTGCATTGGAGACAGGAAGGGCATATGGCCAGTAAACACTCACTTCTTCTCAGTTGCCCAGACTCCACTTCACAAGGGATTAAGGGGTCATTAAAAGGAAATGGTGATGATGATGATGATTGATTTAGTTTTGGATATAGAAGTCACGGATGTTTTGTGTATTATACAGAAATCTGGTTGTTTCATTTTGATTAAAATATATATGTATTTTTTTTTACTAATGCAGAGGTTAACTGATTTATATCATACAAATTGCTAATAATATTTCAAATTATTCAGATAAAGTAGAGAAGCTCATTTTGGAAAAAAAGCTCATTTCCCTGAAAACTTATACAGGGTCAGAATTGATATTTACTTCGACATTGATTTTATAAATAATGTACCTAAAATTTTCATTTTTTTTCATTCCATTTTCTTAACAATAAATTAAAAAAAAACATGAACACATCATGTTAATTGCCAACTCAAATATAAATGTTAATTAATGTCAGGTTGTCTAAACATGTTCGGACCAATATGCCAGTAACCATTGTAATGTCCAGCTGCCTGTGAAACTCGAGTTTAGTCATCTAAATGTACTAGAAAGCACCACGTGAGAAGGAATAAATTTGATTTTGCTTTTTTGTAATTGGTGTCCACTATTAAGTAATAAGGCTTCTGTTTAATATAAATAGGACAGTAAAAAGTGTGTTCTTTCCAAGACATCAGGACTGTTTAAATACATATGTATTGCATGACAGTGCACTTTCACACTGCATCACATTGCAATGCACTTTCATTAACATGACAGTCTGTATCTTCTGTCATGTCATTATGTCATAATGATCATTATAATCCCAATGTTTTATTCCATATGGCTTCCATAATTGCTTTGCAGGAGGAGGAATCTTCAGCAATGCAGGGATCAAGTGTACCAATAAACTGTTGTCTGAACAGTAAAAATCTTATTGCAGAAGGTCTAGATAAACATATCCATTTAAGTGAATTGATACTTGGAGATAAGGATGTTCCATTTTACTGTCTGTGTTAAAATAGCACTATTATCAGATAGTGAGGACTGTTTTACAAGATGTATGTATGCATGTATGTATGTATGTATGTATGTATATGTACAGTATGTATGTATAGTATGTACAGTACTATACAGTACTATATGTACAGTATGTATGTATTTTTCCTTTGCAAACTTCAAACACATCCTTGGGTTGTTTGATCTTCAAGGGCGTGTTTACATTTTCCCAAAGTTCAAATAAAACAACCCCACTAAACCTGTTTCACGAAACGATTTAGCCTTCATTCCTTTAGTCTGTCTTCTAATGAAAGATAGGAAGCCTGCCTTTTCTATGATAGCTGCTGCCCTATAGAACATTTAGCCTTCCATAGGGCTTTGAAAATCTGGTTTTTCCCCCAAACCCTGGGAGAAGACTAGATAATCACACATTCAAAGATTGATTTGGCATCAGGTTTTTGTTGTTTTTAATGTTTTACTTGGTTTGGTTTTCTAGTTTCTGTATAATTTTATATGTATTTTAATTCTTTGATTGGGAACAGCCTAGAGTGGGTTGAAAGAAGTGTAGATGGATGGAGGGAGGGAGGGAGGGAGGGATGATGGATGGATGGATGGATGAATGAATGAATGAATGAGAACCAGATCCAATACTTCCATTTGCCAGCCCAGTTCATCAACCTTAAGGATCAGTTTATGCGTTAGAGAAGGTTGAGCCTGGCAGAAAGAAACCAGCATATATACACACAACACACACACACATAAATATATTTTTAAAATGCTAATTTCTCTGCTTTCATTCTTTGCTCCTGAAATGTCTATTTTTGACATTTGGGGGAGGTTTGGGGGAGTCATGCCTCAAAAATAAATCTTTTGGTTTTGTATTTGTTTGCATTGTTGAACAGAAAGGATGAGTACTTGTTGTAGAACAACACAGAAATCTGTGGCAGATTTACTTATATCCCTAATTCTGACAAGTACATGGAACATCAGAAATACATCTTTTTTTTATGCCAGTTAGATTTTGTCCCAGCTCCGTTAAGTCTATATCCAAAATATAACAAGTTATACTCCCTGCTCTCCATATATAAAGAGAATGTTGTTGTTTGTGTGCAAATCAAAGAGAAATCCGTTTATAATCAAAACCTTGCACACTTCTTACTACAGTTATATAGGCAAAATGGTGGCTGTAACTATTATTAGCCTTTCTATGGGAATGCAGCATATTATATATCTATCTGTCATCTATCTGTCTGTCTGTCTATCTATCAATCATATATCTGTCTATCATGATTTTTGAATATCCATTTAAATTCAGTAATATACTTTAGGTTGGTATTACATTTGTGCATCTATTTCTTGATACAGACATGGTTTATGCAAAAAGTAACTGGAGAAGAAAGAGATTCAATTTGTATTGGAGATTTTATGTTCTAAAATATATTTTCTTCAGCCCAATTCTGCAAGTTGCAGCTTGTTCTCTAAAAAAAAAAGATATTTCTCCATTCTGAAAAATTTATATTAGCGATGTAAACTGGAGGTAATATCCCTTTTCTCTAATAACTGCTTTCCAAACTAAATTTTGGAATTTCCTTTAATTTTGAAGTGGTACTCTAAACAATAAGCCAAGATACATAATAACTGCATTTTACCTTAAAAAAAACTGCATTGGTTTCTTTTATACTTCTTTTATATTTTTTATACCCCTTCATCTGTTGTTGTTCAGTAATTCAGTTGCTTTCAACTTACTATGTCCTGATTGACATCATTTCAACAGGAATGTCAAACAAACGGATCTACTCTGTGTATACAATCTTTAAAATTTTGTACAATCTTGTTTAAGTTCCTGTTTCATTTGAATTTTAATGACCTAATCCAAGTCAGGATTGTTGTATGAAGAATGAGAGAAAAAATTGAAATTTTCTTCAAGGAGGAGTATATGCAATAGGAAGATAAAAACCAAGATGTCAGGTACAGCTGTAAAATTTAAATCTCACTTCTTCATGCATGGATCAGTATCATGCTTGTAACAGAGGATAGAACTTGGATGCTGTCTTGGCCTATGGCCTCCTTGCTGTGGATACCCTGTTCTCAACATGTTATTTGCACCTACCACTGTGCCATTTTTTAAAAGTCTTTGTATGTGTGGAGTGAAGAAAAGCTGGTGAAAGGATTAAGCTTCCCAAATCTCAGAACTAGTAGTTCCAAATGCATGTGTTTAGAACAAAGTGGAACAAATTCTGTGAATCATCTGGTTTGACCTTATATGCTGTCTATCTCACTATCACGTAATTCTGGGCAGTTTGTAACTTTTGTATCTTGTATAAATATAACTTGTAAGCTCTCTAAATTGATTTTTCTTCTAATTTTTCAAGTCAATGGGAAAAATGGGGGGAGAACCATCAAGGAAATGATAAATGACAAACTTTTAATATATTGTTTCAAATTTCTGTTTTTCCTCCATAAGGAGGAAAGTATTATATTAGTATGATATGCAGGCTTCAACCTTGTTGATTTGTAAGGAGGCCAACATATAGAAAGTTATAATATGGCCACCGGATTAGTCCTACATTTCATATCATACTTTTTCCTCAGAGGAGGAAAAGGTGCCTTGAGCTTGCACACATTTTCAGAGGAGCCTAGAGCTTGAACATATCTTGATCATCCTACACAAAGTTTCTACACAAAATTCCCATGTCAGATAGTACATCAGAGTGGAGACTTTTACCTATTTTTACTACATTCAATCAAATAAAGGAAGGTAGGTTAATATTTCACATTTTTTATTACCTCTAGTGAAATCTAATCTTACAAAGCTTCTCCTCCAAAAATATAGACTTGCTAACTAGAGTATACAAAACCTTTGCTAGACCAGTATTCAAATACAGCTCATCTGTATGTATATCGGACATTAATACAATTGAGCGAGTCCAGAAGTATTTTACAAGATGAGTACTACACTCCTCTGCTCGTAACAGAATACCCTATATCACCAGGGTTGAAATTTTGGGCTTGGACAATCTTGAACTACACCGCCTATGGCTGGATTTAAGCGTAGTACACAAAATTATCTGCTACAATGTCCTACCAGTCAATGACTATTTCAGCTTTAACCGCAACAATACAAGAGCATACAACAGATACAAACTCAATGTTAACCACTCCAAACTTGATTGCAGAAAGTACGACTTCAGTAACCGAGTGGTCAATGCCTGGAATGCACTACCTGACTCTGTTGTTACATCCTCTAACCCCCACTCCTTTAACCTTAAACTATGCATTATTGACCTCACTCCATTCCTAAGAGGTCTATAAGGGGCTTGCATAAGTGCACAATTGTGCCTACCGTCCCTGTCCTATTGTCCCCATTTATTCGTACCTATGTCCTGTATTCTTACTCATGTTTATATTCATACCTATTATCTTGTAAGCTATTGTCAAATCAAATCAATCAATAAAATAAATCCTCTAAATAAATAGGACTTACCGTGTTTCTCAGAAAATAAGGCCAGGCCTTATTTTCTTTTGACCACTGAAAAAACGGCTAGGCTGTCTTTTGGGGGTGACTTAATTTCTCCCACACACACACCCTCACCAAGAGTGCCCTGCAGGCAGCCATGCCTCACCACCCGCTGCTCCTAACAGCTGATCATGGCGGAGCGCAGAGGGCTCCCTACCCCTGCCAAGCACCTTTGCTGCAGACCCAGGTATAGTGCTGGCTGCAGGCTGGGTCAGCGGGCGGGTGGTGGTGGCATGGATGTCGGCCTTGGTGGCAGCGGGGCACTTTACACCACTGCCGCTGTCGCTTTCCCTTCTGCCCTTGCTGCAGCTTATGCTGCATTTGGACTGCTGCCATTGGGCAAGACGCAGAGGCCAGAGTCCGTGCTGGACATCACAGCATGGCAGTAGTGGAGAAGTGGCCCTTCCAGTTGGTGGAGGAATGGCTTGAGCACATTCCTCCGCCAGCAGCATTTCAGCCGCTTCTCAGGTGGGGGAGCCACCTCCATAGCTTCCACAGTTCCTGCCGGTGGTGGCGCCTCTCTCTCCAGCACCATCTCCGACAACAACAGCAGCAGTGGCGGGACAGACCCCACTGCCAATGAGAACCGCCTGCCCTCCTGCAGGGGCATCGCTTTGCTTGACAGCGGCTGCATCGACAACATCCTACAAGTTGGTGAGTCATTCAGGCTTCGGTGGGTGGAAGCAGCAGTGGGAGGGTGATGCCATCGTTTCCCCCACACACACAAGCCTTGCTTTGCTTCCTGCCCCAGAGCTTCCGGTCATGGTCTCATCCCCTGTACGGTCAGTGCTCCTAACGGCAATTCCCCCCCGCCCTTCCACCCCATTTCGCATATTTTAAATAGGCCTAAATTTTAGGGGGGGTTATTTCACCTCATGCCTAGAAAACATGCTGGATCTTCCTATTGGAGGGGGCGTACTGTTGGAGAAACACGGTAATTCTATACAACATTATATTCAAGCATATAGGAATAATAATGTTTTAGAAACGTAATCCATAACATGTCTGATTCTGACAGATTTGAAGTGAAAAAAGTATCACATAATTAGAGCATTTTAGATCTGCATATGGCACGTTTTACTTTCAGTTCAGTTCCAAATGTTTTAAAATGCTGATTTTGCTGTATATTATATGCATATCTGGCAGAAATTAGACCAAAGTTGCCGATTTTTTTGTGTGGCAGTGTACCAATTCAAATATTATTTAGTGCCTGGTTATTTTATATCTTCTGAGCCCTGCATCATATCATTTTCATCTCATGGACTTAGTGTAAGCAGTTAACCTTGCCACACAGAGAAATTAATCAATTTGTCAATACATGGTAATAGTGGCTGATTGCTAAATTTCTTTGGGACTCTATTTGAGCATCTATGCAGCTCTTCCCATAGGATTTTTAACAGTCAGATGATGAACCCACACATAAAGGAAAACTGAGTCTGCTAAGTTGCAATGCAGCAAAATTCTAATGCATTCGCTTAGGCAGGGTGGAATTGATTGAAGTTAAACAAGTTGAACAATTAGCCTGCAGCTTCCATGGGGAATACTAATGACTTTTGTTCCCAAACTCTTCAGACAACTACCAGGACTGCTTAATAATTGAAATTAATACCTGCCAAAGGCATAAGCACTTTTTTTCCTTTGATTTATCTTTTGCATGCAGTCTCAAAAATGTTTTCCCAAAAAGATAAATAGTACTACTGTCTTCAAGCAATTATGCACTCATGTGTATCAATAAGTAACAAGGAAATAATAAGTTGTCTACTTAATAGGAACCTTCAGCCCCGGCTTTTACAAACTGTAGCTCTAAATCATAGAATTTTACCCAATCAAAGTTTCATGCTTCAGATATTCTAGTACAAAATTAAGTTGCTATGATCACTACCTTTGATTTTTTTTCTGCAAAATTTTAATTCACTCTTTCTTCCAGAACAAAAAAAGTGTCCTCTGATAAGGAAAAGGTAAAACAGTATGTGCATATAAATGGATCGTTGCATGTATCACTTTTTATTTGTCAGATACAAAACGTAGATGAAAAATTCAGATGAAACGTGGACTTCTGTAAAGTGTTTTTCTGCTCAAAGTATATTTTGCCAATTAAACTATTAAAATTGGGTCCATAATTTTTTTAAGAATACAAATATAAATTGTAAAGAGTTTTTTTAAATCAATGGTAAAACTATGGTAGAGCTGCAGATTTATAGTTTACAAGCAACTCAGGCAATATTCTGTACCACACACGCACATATGCACACAGAAACACACACACATACTAACACACACGAAGTATACACAGTATGTGACTAAACAACAGCCAGAAAGACTAAATGTAGTGCAGTTTCATTTCAATTGTGCAATTTACCTCATTTTGAAGTATTCAACTCTTTAAAGTTCATAATTATCTCCCTTTTAAGTACTTTGCTCACCAAAGCTTTAATTAATTTGTAGATAGTAGTATACATAGAACTGCATAAAATGTGGTGTCTGTTTATTTTCAGATCAAATACTGTATGCTAGAGGTATTACAACAAAATAATAGAAATTACTGTTCTTGCTACTGGTTCCTTCAGTAAATTATTGTATATTTATCATAACTTTTAAAGCAAACCCTCAGAAAGTAGATTATGATAAAAATAACTAATTCTCAGAGGAGAAAGATTTAAAGTTAAAAAGCTTTTTCTCCAAAATTTGCAATACAATTTGAGCTTAATTTGAAACAAGAAACTAGGGCTCAGTCTTAGGGGCAAATTTTATGTGTTCATAATGGCCTATTAGATGATCTTTCAAATAATCAGAAAGGAAGGTCTTATAATGTATGTAACTAAAAGAATGGCAGCAATGTATGTATGTATATATATATATTCTTCTTAACATTGTTAGATCTGGATTTGTCAGTTTGAGAAATGCAGTCAAGAAAGGAAAAACATTATAAGAGCTGACAAGCATTTGGTGTCATCAAATACTCATATTTAATAGATTGTACAATTTGGTAGAAAAAGGGGGAAATTGCACAATTTATATTAACCGTGACCCATTTGATAATCATTTCAGAGATATTTCCTTATTACTTTGCTTGTGAGAAGCTTGCAGGTAGAAAGTAAGTGGTAGAAATTTGGAAGTCCAAGACTAGCAGGTAGGTAAGTGGCTGCTGTGAGGTAGAGAAGGGAGCAAAGAGAAAAGTTAGGGGTGACATGATAGCTGTCTTCCGGTACATGAGGTGGGGGTGTCAGCTTTGGAAGCCATATTAACACCAGAAGCTTCCATGCTGCCACATTCCTGTGTCTGGGAAATTAGGAGGGGGGATTTTTAGAGTGTTAATAGTTAGACATAATAGCATTCTTCTTTTCGGTCAAGGTCATGTTATTCCTGTACCTGGAAGAGGAGTGGTTGAAGGAATGTCTCAAGTTGGGACAGATGGTGATTGTGATGGACTAATGGGGTGCAGAGGTTGAGTTTTGTTTTTGTTTTTTTGAAAGTTTTTTGGGGTTTTTTCACAAAAACAAAATACAAATAAAACATCTTTTTTGAAAATAGCATGGTCTCAGGTTCTTCATACAGACACCAAACTCAATTTCTATTCCATATCTTATTACCGTATATTTATATTCTATTCCATATCTTATTACCATTTTATATTTTCTACATAGTTTTTCCCCTCTTTTAATTTTCTCAACTTTATTTTTATTATCTCATCTCAATCAAATCATTATGTTTATACTTTTGTCTGTCCTGTTTCAATTTCATATTATCTTTTCTTATTAAACAAATTTTTCCCTGTAGTTACCAATTAGAGTATGACACCTTTGTATCTTTTAATTTTATCCATTCAAACTCTTATTTAAGCATCAATGTATACCTTTAAGATTATAGCATTCAATATAATACATAATTTCCAATGGAATTCTGCTTGATACATTCTTAAAATACACACTAGATTCTTAAAAAGAAAAAATTGTGTGTGTGTGTGTGTGTGTGTGTGTGTATGTATGTATATATATATATATGTATGTATATGTATATATATGTGTAAATAAAGCACACATTCCATTCCAATTCAATTCTATCATTAATATTCATTAAAATCTTAACATCTTTAACATTTCTTTTCAATTAAATATCGTATTTCCTTGGGAACACTTATAAACTTTCCATAGTTAATTCTTTTTTCCCCCATATTTCTCACTTATATTTTTATAAATCATTACTAATAATTAAAATTGTTCCCATTTAATTCTCTCAATCATTTTAATTCATTTATTTATTACCATTCAACTACATTACAGTAAATATTTTATCCATCATTTTAATCATATTTTCTAAAATTATTTCTGTTTATAATATAACAATGCTATCTTATGTACCTTTGCAGAATCCCTTTTGCAATTAAATTTTCACCTGTTATCTCTAAACAAGCTTATGGTTACAATCCTTATATCTTTTCCCTGTTTCTCCATTTCTTGTTTCTGTCTTTTACAACTTCTTTTCCTTGCCTTCTTCCCCCTCTTCTTCTCCCTCCCCTTTTACCCCCTTGTCTCTCTACTTCTAACTCTCTCATCTGTAATCCCCTCTTCTGTTGCTTTCTAATATTATACTTATCTTTCAAATTCTTCCTCTTTTTGGTTGTTTTTTCTAGTCTTAAACCTTTCATTCTCTTTCCCCCCTTTTCTTTTTTCCCCCCACTTAAAATTATTTGATCATTAAAGATGGCTTCTTCTTTGTCCCAATCTTCTTGTTCTGCAAGCGTTTCTTGTTGTTTCTCATAGTTCCGGATCTCCATTTCTAAGAATTGAAACACGAAGCCAAAATAACTTGGTACCCAGCCACGGCCCAGGGAGTTATGGACCCCTGGACTAGAAGACCTCCAAGGTTCCTTCTAGCCCTACAATTCTATGACTTGAATCTGCAACTAACAAAATAAGCAGGTTATTTAGTCATTACTTACTTTTTAGACATCAGGAAAAAAGTGAATCAAATCTGCAAAACGCATCTTCTTATATTAGCATTATAATGTTCATCCCTTCTCTGGAGAAGCTTAATTTAGGAAACCCGGACATATTTTACTTTATATTTGCAATAGCTCTATGACACGGGTGTCAAACTCACGCCATCATGTTGCCATCACATTTCAGGACATTTTTCCTATTCGCAGAGCTGGGGTGGGCATGGCCTGCAAGTAACACATCCAGCCTATGGGCTGCCCTTTGTTCCCCCTTTTCTATGATGTAAATTTAGCTGACTTTAGTGATTTGCCCAAGATTAACTCATGTGCTTAGTGAATCGAAAGGTTTTTGTAATCCAGAGGAATATCACTGGTATAACTTCCACATGTGTGAAAGAGAGTTCTTTACGATCTATAAACATTGGATTTGAGAATGCATCAGTACATTTCTCTGATGGCAATGTCCCTTCTTAGTTGTTGCTTACATCATTTTATTGGTGTCTGCCAATGGCTGATGCGTTTTAACATGCAAAGGAGCAATTGTAGCCTCAGGGTATTGATCCGCAATAAAAGTGTGAAGACACATTTGACGCTCATTGAAAAGAGGGTCATATCAGTTCATTTTGACTGCAAGAGATGTGATGTGCTGTGGCTTTTTCCCCCCTCATCAAAGGATCGCTTCAGTACTAAATGTCAAGGGCCTTTCTTCCATTGGAGATTTAATTCGTATTACTTGTGAAGATATAGAAAGTGAATAGGATGACATTAAAATGCATACACCGTTCCTGTGAAGCTGGTATTAGTAAAGTGTAGAAGACTATGTCTTGTTCTCAGAGGAGCAGTGCTTAATGTCTGACCTTATGAAGAAGCCAAGACACTGTTTTCGAGAAAGTAAGTCTGTGTTTTAAGAATTCATTTTTTAAAAAAACATATAAATCAGACTTTAGTTACGAAGTATGTACAATAGAATATTTCTGATTCATTTTTTTCTTCTATTTATTGTTGCTAGACTTGCCTCCATGGTATCTATCTCACAGAAATGAGCAATTACTAATAGTTTCTTCTGGGACAAATATATCAGAAAGATCAATTCCAGCAACAGAAGGCCATTCACATACTTCAGTGCCGAACCATATAGGGGTTGTGGAAATAACAACCAGACCCTTACATTGTATTAGGAAATACTTGAGGCCAGTGAAAGGCTTCAAGGAAATGTGCAATATGATCATGGTGATGAGTGCCATACAACAACCGAAGTACTGCATTATGGACTAATTGAAGGTCCATGGTGGTCTTCAAGAGCAGCTTCATGAAGGGATAATTTATTGTTATGAAAATTACCCATCTAAGTAGGGTAACAACTGTTGTACCAGGATGTGGTGGAACTCATTGATTAATAGAAGAGGAGACCCCGAAAAGGTAAATAAGAAGACATTACAGCTTCGAATCTGTTTCGGGGAGAAAACATTCGAGATCAAGACCTTTGACTTATATTTGCCTTTTTCCCAAGGAAAAGATACTAACAATAGCACTTACACTTATATACACTTAGTGGTTTTACAGTCCTCTCTAAGCGGTTTATAGAGTCAGCATATTGCCACCAACAATCTGGGTCCTCATTTTACACACCTCAGAAGACTGAGTCCACCTTGAGGCTGGTGAGATTCAAACCACCAAATTGCAGGCAGCTGGCAGTCAGTAGAAGTAGCCTGCAGTACTGCACTCGAACCACTGCACCACCACAACTTTTAGTCTGGCAAGATTTTATAAACTCAAGCAATAAACTTTGATGCATTCTCAGAAATGTTTTGGTTGTTTGCACCCAACCCTGTCAGAAATAGGCAAAGGCCCCCTTAACTATAGCTTCTACATGTCTTACGTAGCTCAAGAAGATCCCTGATTTATTTTCAAGACTATTTGAGAATTATGCCATCCCTTCAAGAGAAATTTGCTAGACCTGTGATGGCGAACCTGTAGAAGTGGCACGCAGAGCCATTTCCGCTGGCATGCGAGCTGCTGCCTGGAACAGATCCGCTACACATGCGCCCGCACCTCCTGCCAGACAGCTGATTGTTGGGTATCTGCCGCGCATGCGTGGGGGGGGTGGGGAGTGCACGGGAGATGCGTATGCATGCACAGTGGATCTGTGGTGCGTGCGGGGGGTTGCATGCATGCGTGAGGTGCACAGGCGGTCATGTGCATGCGCAGGGGGTGGGGTCACATACATTGCATGATGGGTGCAGGCACACTTGTGCGTGCACACTTTCGGCACACGACAACGAAAAGGTTAGCCTTTTCAATAAACAAACAGCAACTCCATATTGCTTTGAATGAACTTCAGTCTTTTTTGTCCCATTCCTATCTTCAGGGCCTCCAGGCTCTGGGACAACAGATTCCCAGGACCTTCTGCCTGGCCTGGGGTGACAATATAACATTGGTTGTCATTAGCATAATAATGATTTCATACTTTCCTTAATCTTAGGCAAAAAAAAAAATCCAAGAACTATCCTTTCATTTCCAAGATGTATTAAAAAAACTTGTTCCATGCTGAGAAATGCTACTCCTTGAAATTATCTTAGTTACTTTTAGGCAAAGTTAACTTTCATCCCAGTGGTCTAGACCCATTCATTCTTAGAAATCTTTTAAAAGATGTTAGCATATTTCACTCCCTAGGACTCTATACCACTCTATAAAGCCACTCTACAAATACCACTCTATAAAGCCTTAGTAAGGCTACACCTAGAGTACTGCATCCAGTTTTGATCACCACACTATAAAGAAGATGTTGAGACTCTAGAAAAAGTGCAGAGAAGAGCAACCAGGAGGATGAGGGGATTGGAAGCTAAACATATGAAGAACGGTTGCAGGAACTGGACATGGCTAGTCTAGTGAAGAGAAAGACATGGGGAGACAGGATAATAGTGTTCCAATATTTGAGGGGCTGCCACAGAGAGGAAGGGGTCAAGCTATTTTCCAAAGCACCTGTAGGCCAGACAAGGAACAGTGGATTGAAACTGAACAAGGAGAGATTCAGCCTGGAAATAAGGAGGAACTTTCTGACAGTGAGAACAATCAATCAATGGAACAGAAGTTGCCCTCTGAAGTTGTGGGAACGCCATCACTTGAGACCTTCAAGAAGAGATTGGACTGCCATTTGTCAGAAATGGGTCTCCCACTTGGGTGGGGGGTTGGACTAGATGATCTACAAGGTCCCTTCCAACTATGATTTTCTGTTATCTGTATAATCAACCTATATTCTCTGGACTTTTCTTTTTCTACCTGTTAGGCTTTACAAGCATTAGATGTATTTTTAATAAGCATATAGGGGACATTGATTTTCAAATCTGATCTGTACCTCACAGTATGTGAAATCTTTTCACATACTCCCTATTTCTGCATCTAAATTTTTCACTGGCTCTTAACTTTGGAACATATGGCAGGATGTATTGCTTTCTGTGGCTGCAGGTTTTTTCCTGGGTATTCTGAAAACACCTCACTACAGAAGTGATTATGCTTACGTAGAGATTTCTCCATGAAGTTCTAAATCACATGCTCCCCTGATGTTCTCTATGCAGGGAATCGGGGATGACATTCATCTATTTCAAAGAAATAACCATCTATCCATCCTAAATTCAAGAATACAGTGTTTATTTCTTACTTTTTCTATCTGACCTGGACTCTGACATATCTTTCCTTATTGCTTAACTTGATGCTTTTATTTATTCTATTTGTCCCAGTTTCATCTGAAGATTGGTGCTGGTCCTGTGGATAATATCATTTTTGTTTTTACTATATGAATATTAGTACTACCATATGGTATGCCTACCTTTTACTCATCTCTCTGTGTGTGTGTGTGTGTGTGTGTGTGTATACACACATAAATTAGAGGGGAAAATGCAAGGTGTTTAGCTTTTCAAAAGCTAAAACAGCACAAATTTTTTTAAATGGCTTTTTTTTTTTTACAAAATATTTGTTGTTATACTATCCTATGTTTCAGTACTATATGTTGCTTGAACCGAGTATTTTAAAGCTGAATTCAAAAATGGTTTACACAGCTGAAAGAACATCAGATCCTGGGCTTGCATGCTTTTCCTATCATGCCATTTGTCATAAATGGTGTAGGGTCTTCTGCTTGGACTGATGGGGGGTGGGGGTTGGACTAGATGACCTACAAGGTCCCTTCCAGCTCTGTTAATCTGTAATCATTGCATTGATCTGTTCTCTGGTAACATTATAAAATCAGATTTAGATGATATTTGATCCCAAATAAAGAATGGATTATGATGAGCTTGTTTCACATACTGTGATAAAGATTGACTACAATTTAGATCTGGATCAGAGGTGGTATTCAGCAGATTCTGACCAGTTCTGGAGAACCAGTAGCGGAAATTTTGAGTAGATTGGAGAACTGGCAAATACCACCTCTGACTTTCAGAAATCAGTTCATGGGTTATCGTCTCTTGTAAGGAAATCTAGAAAACAGCCCGTGTTGTTTAATTTCTTTACCATTATTAAAGTTTGGGCATAGAGGAACACTGCAAGCTGCAGTTAATTCAGCTGTTGTGGGTGTCTTGCAAAGGATTTTTTTAAAGACAACTTCTGTTTTTATAGAGTTATACTACTTTGCAATTTCTGAGCCTACTGAGAGAATTTATTCACCCAAGCTTAGCTGCACCTCAGTAATCTGCTGACATAGGGTTGTGTGCAGGGTGCAAAACGGTAGCATTATGTAAAACTAGGATAGATATACAGCATCATTGCAAACAGAATCTAATGAAAACTGAATCTTGACAAATAGAAAAGGAAATGTATTTCAGAATATCTCATAAATCATTGCAGACTGGAGAAAAACTATTAACATGTAATTTAAAATATGATTAAATTATAATATTCAAATTGAATAATTTGAATATAGAAATAAGGGGAGGCTGAATGTTTGTGAGAGTTTTTTTTCCAGTCAAAATTAATGACAACTTTATATCAGTTTATTACAAGAATAACTTGATCTAGAATATCCAAAGGCAGCTCACATTACATCCACAAAAACAAAGGATCCAAGGTAATTAAATTTTAACCTTGTTATTAATTAAAATATGTTGTTTTTATAGAACGTATATTTTAATTTTATTATTTTTAATTAAAACCTGTTATTCTTTACTTTTTGTTAAAATTAAGAAATATGTTTTTCTGTGTAATTAATATCTAAAAGCAGATATCTCCGTCATGAGACCTTTTACAGTGTAAGTAAAGATAGCAATGGAAACAAGTCTATTTTCTGGACCAATGGTAGCTCTGCTAACCATCACCTTGGCCTCTACAAAATGGCCCAACTTGCACAGTATTACATTTCACAGATTCTAACTGTTCACTTCTTCTTTTCATGAGTTAAATGAGATTCTCTTATTAACCATAGTTTCCTATTTTTGTTACGTAAAAAAGTCATGACTGGAAGTTTCAAATAAGGCAGGATCATAAAATCACAGTTATTTTAAGATCATGATTTCTTCCAAAGCTGGTAACGGCATTGTTGATTTGGAACAAAACAGCTAATTGATAATTACTGGTTTGTTAATTACTGGTTTGCTAATTACTGGTTTCATTGCAGCTGGGACAAAGCCAGAGTATACATGGGAGCTATGTTCATCCAAACTTTGGCCTCTTAAGTAAGTAGACCATTGAAGTGGACTACAAAACATTGATATTCTAGAAGAATATATTGATGAAACTGATAAATTATAGCTATACCTCATTTCCATTAATATCCCATTAAACCATAACTTATATATTTGCAAGATTGATCATGGTTAATTTTAAAACATTTCTTTGTGATGAACATCAACGCTGTTATAATAGATGAAGAATTGTCTTTGAAGATCTGTTCATTCAGAAGATGATTAAATAATTTTGGCGTGATTCCCAGATCTGTCACAATTGGGTAGTGTATGAAACATTTTTCTACTGGAAGAATAAGAATGGCTGAATCACCACATTTTAACTCTTACATAATCTTATATGGTCAAAAGGATACATGGTTCTTATTTATTACTTAATGCCATAGTCATTGGCAAATAGCCTGTTTTCATTAATCATCAGTAAGCAATGCTCTTAAGCCTTTTTCTTTAACACAGCACCAATTTAACCAAAGTCTTATATTGCAAGAATCCAGGATTTTTTAATCATAAGTTTGTTGAGCAACCCAACATTTGACATCACAAAACACAGACTACATTTTTTTACATAAAAAAGTTACTTTAACATTTAGGATTAATAATAAATTAAGTCAGTAGGTATATATTGTGAATTACAAAGAGATTTAGATCTTGTGCTGTCATAAACTAAAAATGTTATTTTCATCAACAAACGCTTTCTATCTATATTTGTTACAAAAATCTAATTGAACAATAAAGGAACATTTAAATGTGCATTTAATTTGGGCTCTCAATTAAATTTAAACAATGCTGTCTTTAAAATTAATGGAAAGCAAGAATACATAGATGTCAATTATGTCACATTTGTTTATAAAAGGAATCAGTGAGTTAGTGTTACCGACATCTGAGTTTTTAGCCTATATCTTACTCATTATAGCATTAGATACCAAAGAAGCTCTGGTTTTTTTTTTTTTTTTTTTGCTTATCAGAAGAAATAACAAGTAGGAAATTAATTTTAACTCAACAGGAATTTAGAACAGAATAACAAAGTTAGAAGGGACCTTGTAGGTCATCTAGTCCAACCCCCCCTCCCCCCAAGCAGGAAACTCTGCACCATTTGGAATGCAGTCTTATTTTGAAGTGGTCAAGGAATGCCATCTAACTCTACAGTTCTCATTTTGGATGCTATTAACCGACATTGTTGTCACACAAAGTATTCAAAGGCATCTCTACTCCTCCTTTTTTGCCTCTTAAAGAGACAGGACGTGCAGAAACACATGCAGGCATGCAATATCATTTCTGTACTTTGTGAACCAAGATCTTCATTCAGGACTCTTTTGTGTTCTACTAACTGCCAGCACACTTAGGTTTGATCAAATTAGGTCACCACCACCTCCACCCAGCTTGCATTTCTTGTTTAGAGGCAGCCTACAGCTGTATTTTGCCTCAAAAAACTGATCCAGTCTGACAACAATGCATACTTTCCAGAGCAGAGTAATGCTAGCATAGCTGTACAAAAGGACTTTATCTGAATGAGAGGAAAGCACCTTCCCTTCCTCCTTTCCCCCTCCCCGTGTCTCACTGTCTCACTCTCTCTTCCGCTTACCAATCATTTCACTTAACCCAGTAGTTGGAATGAAACTCAGTCATTAAACTCAATGGATGTAGATATATCAAGGTTAAAAGCTCATCCTAGGGTTCAAGATTCTGTATGTGTAAATTATGTTATTTACACAACAATTACATTTACATAATAACGCATCCAACTTTGTTTCTAGTGTTAGGTTCTTTTCTTTTTCATTTTGGATATCCAGGTCAACCAAGAGGTTGTTGGGCGTTTTGTTACGATAATAACAGTATAATGCAAGTACGGAAGCAAGGGATGGCAGACAGGAAGCACAGCTAAAACAACCATAAAAGACAGCGATCAATGTGTGAATGAGAAGAAGAAATGATTTTGGTGGGGAAAAATTCAAGCAGTTTTGACTAACTCTAGGAAGAAGTCTTGGCACATTTTTTTTTAAGAATTAGAATTCTTTTATTGGCCAAGTGTGATTGGATACACAAGGAATTTGTCTTGGTGCAAATGCTCTCAGAGTACGTAAGAGAAAAGATTCATTCCTCAAGAGTCAAGAATCATAAGGCCCAACACTTAATAATAGTCATGGGGTGCAATAAGCAATCAAATCATACTAGGAAACAGTCCATATAAATCATAAGGATACAAGCGACAGAGTTACAGTCATACAGTCGCAATTGGGAGGGGATGGGTAATAAGGAGTGATGAGAAGATTAATAGTAATAGTAGTACAGACTTTGTAAATAGTTGGATAGTATTGAGGGAATTTCCAGACCTTTGGCTCACTTTGACAATGTTGATACAAATTCTATAATGATGTGGGTTTGGGTTTTTTTAGAGAGAGGACATAAACCAGATCTTAGGTGAAAGTGATCAGTTGCATTAAAGTAAATTTGCATAAAGTAAGTTGCATAACATGAGGGAAACTTGCAGTTTGGCCTTAGCTGGTCTCCATTTATTATGGATACATGCATGTACATGCTTATTTTCAGTTCATGCTTCTTTTTAACCTTATTCATTAATAAGATTATTAAGTATTCACAAAATCCATCTTAATTTTTTAGGAAAATACCCAATATTTCAAAAAATACAGTATATCCTTAGTAAACCTAGTGATTTTTGCCTTGTTTAGTTTTTGTAAATACATACTGACTTAGAATGGCTGTTAAAATGCTTCATTATAACATTTCTATCATTGTAATAAAATATAAATTGTCTAAAGAAAAAAAAAACACTTGATAAAAACTATTTGATTAACTTAAGTTAGATTTCGAATTCTCAATAATTAAAACTCACTATTGCATTCAACTAAGGGACTGTGAAACATGTCATTTTATCTATGCTTTTATTAAAAAACAAACCATTCCATGTATTCTCAAATATAGATAACTATAAATTGTATTATTAAAATTACCCAATATCAGGATACTCCGTAAACATTCACTTTAAAGGGATAGCACCAATTTCCAAGTACCAGAACTTAATTAATAATCACATGCTAATTGATAAAAATTATCCTAAGTGTCATTTTGCTTGTCAAACAGCTAGTAGGACACTAAGGGACATTAATTAACTAATTAATTTAGCACAATAAAATATGCATTGATTATTATTATTGTTTTACTATTTCCAGTATGAGTAATGTTTCAAAAGACCTAGCAAGTACAGGAACATAAGTGAATGTCTTCGTATGCACTTTTTTTCTTATGTGAGAATAAATGCTTAATCAAAATTAGAGCTTTCTCCAAGTTCTCTGATTAATTCTGAACCTTGTTGACGACGGTTGACAGAAAGTATGGCATTTCTTGTGGACTTTGGGGTTGTATGTGTGAATGTAAAGATGTTTGCTTTGCCAAGCAGGAAAATATCTCGGCTTGACTGCAAGCACTAATTTATATTAGAAGCAGTAAATATTACAGTCGGTTTTATCATCCCAATAAATGGTTGAATTTTCCCCCGCATCGGGAATATGTAAGACTGTTGGGAAGGAGAAAAGAAGCAAGGCATGAATAGTTGGGTGGAAGAGCTTTACCAAGGGTGACAAACGGGTGGCCCGTGGGCCAGAGGTGGGAATTCAATTTTTTTTACTACCAGTTCTATGGGCATGGCTTGGTGGGCGTGGCAGGGGAAGGATACTGTAAAATCTCCAGTCGGAGGTGGTATTTGCCGGTTCTCCAAACTACTGAAAATTTCCACTACCAGTTCTCCAGAATTGGTCAGAACCTGCTGAATGCCACCTCTGCCATGGACCATATGCGTCACATGCAGGCCATGCCCACCCCAGCTCCGCGAAACATGACCAAAGTCACATGACAGCAACATTACACCGCAAATTTGACACCCGTGCTCTGTAATCTGTCTCTGGACAAGGCCATCATATAGTCCAAGAGTGTCAAACTCAAGGCCCGCAGGCCGGATCTGGCCTGCAGGGTGCTTAGATCTGGCCCACAGGGTTGCCCTGGAAACATTGAAAGACCAGCCCGTGGTGCCTCTGCCAGCAAAAATGGAGCTCAGGAGGGCCGTGCACAGTCCTCTCAGGCTCTGTTTTTGGCCGTGACAGTCTCCTGCAGCCCTCTGCCAGTGAAATTAAGCTCGGGGAATCTTTGTGTGGCCGAAAACGGAGCCTGGGTGGGCCACACACAGGGCTCTGTTTTTCCTTGCAGAGGGTTGCAGAAGGCCTTAGCAGCCGAAAACAGAGCCTCAACTAATGACATCGAGCTGGCCAGCTACTTGCCCTGTCCCTTGAGGTCAAATACAACCCTCAATGAAATTGAATTTGATATCCCTGATACAGTTCTTCTCTGTGATGTAAAAATCTTTTTTTTTTTCCTTTACTCCTTGGGAAAAATAAGTGAGACCATAGGGGATCCTGGAAAAACTGCAGGCCGAAGTAGCCTCTTATGAGATCAGCAATGAGCCGAGAAGGAGAATGTATGGCCCATTTTCTTTGGTCTGTAGGGTTGGGTTGCAATATTCTGGTTTCAATAGATGAATTACAAGAAATCCAGGCCTCTGAAGGCAAGCTTTCAATCTTATTTTGCCAATTTCACTTCTGTTTTAAAACATTGATTTCCCTTCCTTTCTACCACATGTGACGGGGTAAGTTTCGGTTGAGATTCATGAATCTTTTCAACTGTCAACCTAAACATCTCACTTAAAGAGGTGTTTAAGGCAGGAACAGAGAAGGGAGCTCCACATCTTGTTATATTATATGAACAGAAAGTAGAATTCCATCCCACAAATTCTAGCTGGATCATTCTCTTTTCTCCATAAGCATTTGTCAACAGAACAGGATAAACTAAATAAATAAGCATGACATGAGGTTTAGCACAATAACAGCCTGGGAGAAGGCAGGGCACTTCAATTAATAATGGACTACAGAGTTCCTGATAGAGCCATTCTTTAATAATGTTTAAAAGAGCTACAAGGAGCCCTGGGAGAGGTTATACAGATAACTGCAATGGGCATTTTTCCCAGCTCAGCCCAAGAGGCTCAGCTGCTCCAACAGCATCAGTTTAGAAAAGAAATGGAAATAACATTCTTTCAGAAGAATGAGCATTTTTGAAGAAGGTTTCAGTCAGCCTAGTTACTTGAAAAAAACATCCATGAATATTGAGAAAGGAATCAGGTGAATGTCTGCTTTAGAATCATTTGGCAGTTCTATCAGCCAGGGAGAATTTGTGCCTTTTGGTGCTGTGATAGAAATTTAGGTTGTTTCAATAATTCATCTGAAGCCTTAATTCAAATCACACACAATTAAAAGTAGTTTCCTCCACTGTACACTTGCGATGTTTCTCTTTTTTTCCAGCATGACAGTGGTGACAAAAACTCATCTGAATATAATTGCACTTGGAGGTAAGCAAAAATAATTTTCAACAGTTGCAATGCACATTATATCTGAAAAGTAATGGCTCTCTAATGAAAACACTTGTATTTGTAAATTTCACCAAGAAGATTTCACCAAGAGCTAAAGAAGTTTCCTTATGTAAAGAATAAAAACTTGTAAAAATGTTGATGCTCCTAATATTAAAAGGAGAGATTTCTTACAATGGAAAGAGTAAGTGGCAAGAAAGAAGTCACCTGAAAACCAAGCAATAATTTTAGTAGAGCTCTGAACTTAAAATTTTCGGTGTTGAGATTTTTTTTAAAAAAAATAGATATCAAGGCTGGTGCCTATTTAAAACAAGGCCAGAAAGTTAAGAGCAAATAGAAATGCCCTTATACCTCTAAAGAATATTGTTTACACAAGTTTTCTTGGTACACGTTACTAGACACATATTTATTTATTTATTTATTCAATTTATGTAGTTACCCATCTCAAATACATGACTCTGTTCAACTGTTCAACTGGCTCAGTTAAAAAAAAAAGCAATGCACAACAAAAGAAAAAAAACCTTTCAAACAGATTAAATAATTAAAACCATGACGTGTAAAATGCAAGACAGCATAGTCCATTATTACAAATAATGCAGTCATTTTGCAGGCTCCATACTTCTACCAGATCCCCAGGCATGACTCAAAGCCATCTGTTCAGGGCCTTCCAGGCCAGTAGGATCAGGGATGATCCATTCCCCTGCTTCTTCTGCTGTTCCTGTTGGAACAGATACATGTAACAAGTGATAGATGGTCCCACGAATAACCCAGCCCAGTGCAACGTATCGAATTATTGCTCCTTGCCAGCACCTTTAATTGAATCCGAATGCAAACTGGCAACTAATGCACCTCACAAAGCAGAGGTGTAACGTGCTGATCTAAAAGCACGTGAAACTACCTGCGCTGCTGTTTTGCACAAAGTGCAGTTTCTCTAGGTCTGTGATTTTCAGCTAACACTCTGGGCCCACATGAACCTTAGAGAGTCACACACACACACACACACACACACACACACACACACACACACAAAACCTTTATGCTTTAGGGAAAGTTTCCGAAATTACTTAGGGAAGTTTCAGTAGTCCATGCCTTTATGAAAGAGACAACTTTTATCATTTATTAATTAGTAAAAATTTCTTGCTATTTCTTACTGCAGCTGTAATATATACAAAAATGGGGTGTGAATATTTTTCCTGATCAACACGGCTAGAGAGGAGAGTGAGTCCTAATTGACTATTGGTCTTGGTGGCCATGTCATTACTGTATTCTGAGTTACTTAAGAAACATTCTTAGATGCTTCCATATGTATATGTATTTATCTGTATGTATTTGTGTGTGTGTGTGGTGTGTGTGTGTGTGTGTGTGATTGATATATATATATATATATATATATATCTCCATAGAAACATTGTTTCTATTGTTTCAGTTTGTCTTAAAGCATAGTGAAAAAAAATCCTGCCCCTAATGACCTTCAATAGAAGAGAATATTTGCAGCTCAGGTTTGAACAGGAGGATCCTTGCAATTATGCAATGCAAAATTATTGCACTGTCAATACTGCTGATGATGTTATCTAGTTTGGTAATGAAATGTCTGCAAGAAAATCGCCAAGCACAGGGAGCACTAAGTCCTTTCACTAGACATGAATAAAGAGATTGTCAAAATTCAGGATAATGTCAGGGTTCCAGCAAACCTCCATCCTAATCAATAACTCGGAGACAAACATATCTCAAAAGTACCGTTATTAGGATAGTATACTGGCACATCTGTGGAATCCCAAATCTGAAAGTTTCTGGGCTTCCTACAATCCTCCAAACTACAAGTCCATCCCCTCTTGGCTGTCATCACGTCACATGGCCCAATCACAATCCATCCCAAAGTAAGATCTTTACTTCATCCTGCGCCATACTCAATGACCTTGAGCTAACAAAAGAATTTATTTTGTCAACTAAGAGCTACTCAGTTGAATCCACCCCCTTCCTACTTTCTCAGACTTGTGGCAGCGTGGAAGCATCGAATCTCAGTATGGCTTCCGAAGCTGACAGAGATATCACTAAAAGTTACTGTGACATCTACTCTGAAATTCCCCCGAAATGTGTTATGATATTTTGATTCATCCTGGTGAAAGATTTCAGAAGACAGTAGAAGGAACTTTCTGGACATACTACACTGATACCTATAGATAGCATTCAGTCTTATTTTCTATATTACTTCAATTTTAAAGAGTTATATTGGGATACTGTATAGAATAAGCATTTATCCCTCTTAGGATGACTCCAACTATATATCTCTTTTTTATTTCAATTTGATATCTTATATAGTTATTTAATAACAATAATTTAACTGAATTAAAACCAATGAAGTGAAATGAGAAAAACAACCCCCAAATTCTATGACCTTTTTTCTGCACTGATCTTGATTTTATACCGCATACCTTTAAATATAAAAGAGGGGATTTTTTTTTTCTTTGTGATGTATCACAATATTGTTTATATAAGTCTTCATTCATAATATAATATTAGAAATAGATATCTGGAATGTGAATGTTTGCATTTATCAACAAGATTTCAATTGTATCTCTACGATATATGAAATGGTGGAGGGATATAGCCTTCTTTTTCCTAAATGTTTCATGATGATGTTTTGAAAAGCTGGCTCCTAGTCAGCTGAGCTAGACAAGCTCCCAAGTCCTGCAGTATATTGCAATTTAAGAGGAGAAGAACAAAGGAAATCAAACTTTCTACCTGAAGGGAAACAGCATGACCAAGCTAGTAATCAGTAATTAGTCAAGCTACTAATCAGGGCTAGATAAATGACTTGGCTTTTGTTACTAACTCCTTGGGACAACCAGTGTTGAAATTTGCTACCTGGGAATCCGTCTTTATGCTCCTGTTGAGTGACCTGGAACCATGGGCTGGAAATGGATTTGTGTTTCTAAACCAGGACTTGTTAACTTCTTCTATATCAACGATCCCTTTGAAAGTCCAATGACATTTACCGACATCTTGTCCAAAAATGTATTTAAATACCTAAAATTGAAATAGACCTTAATCTTATCACAGTGGAAACCAGTTTAAAGATAGCTGAAATACATTTATCAAAATATTTTTAAAACCAATTATGCAGTATAATAACATATGTATTTCTTTACTGATTCATTAGCTTTTTGTTTTGTTTTATTTTTTATTTGTCAAGCATGCATTAGGTAACAAATATAAGTATAAACATGATCATGGATAAGTATAATACATGAAGCGGATACGAAAAAAAGGGAACATTAGGACAGGGATGGTAGGTATTCATAAAAGACAATACCCTTTTCAAGGTATAATAATTTGGGGCAATGAGATTTATTAAACCAGCAAACATTTTTGGAGTCTAGAGGCCATAATATACTTTGCTGCCTACATACAGTACATTATTGAACAAAAAGCTAAATTACAGATAGAAATTAGTGAATATAAAGTTGTCATTTTATAAGTTCTGTTTGTAGCGTGGTTTATTAATAGCTTGTTACTACTTTGGATAAAAGAATTGTGACCACAATAAATGCTTTTAATTTATTGTCAGAAGCTGATTGTGTACATGTAATAGGCCAGGCATAACCCAGACTTTTAGAACTGCTGCTAGTCGAGTGAGGATGTGCAGAATGTTTCAAGATCAAACCAAAGGTCTAGCGATAAGTGTTCTCTAGGAGGCCTGTTCCAATCATGGAACCTAACGTTTATGATATTATTTCTAACCATATGACTATAGCTATCACTGTTTTCACCTGTGGGGCTATATAAATGCTATGTATCTAATATCAAGAATTCTTACAGCCATTATGAATTTCCATACATTTTTTTTGGTCTTTTATTCCTCCTTTACAGATGGGTTTAACCTGTGTGTGAAGTGACAGCCTATGTTAGACAACTTGGGCTGCTGATCTTTTCTGTGGATTTTGAAGAAAAATTCAGCCAAATTTATAGGCATTTGTTAGCTAACCCTTCAGCCACCTTCACTCTGACTGATTTTGTTGCTGCTCGCATTTCTGTATTTACAGCTAAGTACCAATTGCTGCCATCCTGAACTGCTGTAGGAGCTTCAGCCTCTCACAGTATTTTAGCTTTTGGCTGGGATGAGAAATTCCATTCCTACTTTACTATTCTCGGTTGGTTGAAAAATTACTCTTCTGTTTTTTATTGATTGGTTGATTTGATTTGTCTTATTACTTTATAAGACATTCAAGGCAGCGAACATACATAATACTCTTTCTCTTCCTGTTTTCCCCACAACAGAAACTCTGTTAGGTGAGTTTAGCCAAAAGAGAGCGATCGGCCCAAAGCCACCCAGTCAGCTTTCATGCCTAAGGTGCAACTGGAACTCCGTCTCTTCATTTCTAAGCCAGCACTTTAACCCAGAGGTCCCCAAACTCGGCAACTTTAAGACTTGTGGACTTCAACTCCCAGAATGGAGAATGGCTGGAGAATTCTGGGCGTTGAAGTCCCTAAGTCTTACAGTTGCCACGTTTGGAGACCCCCTGCCTTATCCAAACTGGCTCTCTAAAGCACACACAGCAAGCACATATATCAAGCTTTGTTTCTCATGCAACGTTTGAACTATTTTGAGTTTTGTTCCATTAAATCACAGCCATGGCAAAAATATTTGGGTGGAAAGTTTTGTCCTGAATGTGAATCAAATCAGATTTCCTATTATTTGTAACCTTGATTAGCATTACGTTCACATCTGATACGTTTTTTTTAAAAAAGCATTATTATAGTGAAGTGTCTAACAACAAAAATATGATATGAATAATACAGTGATAATGCAATAAAAGATTTGTTTGTAATAGAGATTAAAATGTACTAAATTATACTGAAGATAATCTAAAGTTTCATACCATATAGATTCACAAGTGACTCAACTTTTAGATTGTTTAAATCTTTTAATCCTTGTATTTAGACCATATAGAAACATATGGCTCTATTTGTCATTTTTACAATCTGACAATGGATTGTACGTCAACACGGATTAGACTGGCCAACCAAGCAGCCAAATTATTGATTCAGATTATAATGTTTCAGTACAAGAACTAACTCTTCTTTTTTCTAATTTTTGTTCTAATGATAATAACTGCAAACACTACAATTTCTCATTGGAATACAAGATAATCATTACGGAGTTGGAAAAAACTTGAGAAGAAATATTCAAAATTAATTTTCAGATAAATTCTTTTAGTAGCAGAAAAAATGATTTTCTAAGGTTACAACAATGCAGCCTTGAATTTCAGAAGGAATTAATAGGAAAAAATACATTTTTGCAAAACTTGAATAACTTCAAATTTACTTAATCTATGTAGCCCTTTATGTATACTCTATAACACAGTTTTCATTGCAACAGATAGTTTGAAGTGTATTGTTAAATCTTGCTTTTAATATCCATTCTTAGTTCCTCAATGTATTCATAGTGGTGTTAAAGTTCATTACTTAAAGAAATTGTGTAGCTTTTTAAACCATTCTATAAAGAAACTGCTCAGTTGTCTTTCAGTATGTTAAATTTTATTATTGCATTAAAAGGACTGAATCTTAAGTTAAAAAGTCATTTCTTAAATTTCTCAAATATTTTTTGAACATCCATGGGACAGTATATTTAGAGTCACTCTACTCTCAGAAGAATCTTTTACTGATCTCATATCCTGAAAAGTAAAAGCCAAATGAATTACTTGTTAAGACATGGTAAATGAAATGACTTTTTTTTCCTGTAAGAAGAATAGTTTATATTTTTATCCTTAAAGTAAAATGGATAATTAATTCAGTTAAATCTGAGTGACACACAGATGAATTCAGTCGGAAGTAGTCCAATTTTATAAATATATGGCAGTTCTTGGCAAACGTAGATTATGTATTTCAATAATATTTGACTTAGCTTTCAGTAATTTTTGGAGCTTGTAAATATTTAATAGAAACAATTTATTACCAAATGTTAATTTACTGTTATATTCTTTGAAAGGTCTCTTAGAAGTCAGATATAAGAATAAAAATCTATGGATGAAGCCATCTTTGATTAAAAACTGTAAAGTGAAAACAACTCAGGATTTTTTCCCTTCAAAATATTAATCATAATCTTGAAATACACACACACACACACACACACACACACACACACACACGGGACAGATGAAAGAAGCACATTACAGGTGTATACATATAATATTTGTCATTTGAGAGCTTTGGCTTTTGTGACTGGATTTCTTCTTTCTCCAAAACAAAGGAAAGAGGTGGGGGGGAAAAGAGAATGGGTAGAAGATACCTTCTAAATCAGGGGTCCCCAACCACCGGGCCGCGGACCGGTACTGGTCCGTGGATCATTTGGTACTGGGCCGCAAAGAAAATAAAAATAAAATAAAAATGGCGGTTTTCTTCGCCTTCAGTGAATGCTGCTGGGATCAGGGATCAAGGACACAAATGAAAGAAGTGGAGGGAGGAAGCAACCAAAGCCTGTCCTGGGCTCAGCGGCTTCGGTTTCCTCCCGCCTCATTCCTCTCTCAGTCGCTCTCTCGCTCCTCCACCAGCCCAGGAAGAAACTGCTTCAAAGAAGCCGGCAGGGTGGCTTTTCCTGTTGGCGCAGCTCCTCCGAAGCGCCCGTTCACCCCCACCCCGCCGCCTTCGGTTCAATCCAGTGCTCCATTCTGCCTGCCTGCCTGCCTTCGTTTCTGGTTGTTTCGGAGTAGCTTTGGCGGAGAATAATAACTATTCGCCTCTTTTACTCAGCCGAAGCTGCTCCGAAACAACCAGAAACGAAGGCAGACAGGCAGAACGGAGCACTGGATTGAACCGCGGGCGGCGGGGTGAGGGTGAACGGGCGCTTTGGAGGAACTGCGCCGACAGGAAAAGCCACCCTGCTGGCTTCTTTGAAGCAGTTTCTTCCTGGGCTGGTGGAGGAGCGAGAGAGCGACTGAGAGACGAACGAGGCAGACACCTGAGGGATAAGGCTGAGGGAGGGAGGGAGACACCTGAGGGATGAGGCTGAGGGAGGGAGGGAGGGAGACACCTGAGGGATGAGGCTGAGGGAGGGAGGGCTGAGAGGCGGGGCTTCTCAGCCATCCTGCAGCGACTTGTCCTGAGCCTCCTTGAACTTGGTGGTTTGCTGGCAGACGTTTTTTTACCCGACTAGGTAACAACATCAGATGTTATCTAGTCAGGTAATGAAACGTCTGCAAGCAAACCACCAAACTCGGACTCCTCCCCCTCCCCCCTCCTTGAAAAAGTGTCTCCCCGCCCTCCCCCTGCCGGTCCTTGAAAAAGTGTTTCTGCGTGAAACTGGTCCCTGGTACAAAAAAGGTTGGGGACCACTGGTCTAAATAAAATGAAAAATAAATTGCTAAATACTCAGATTTGGGGGAAGTAATCTGCCTGTGTCAGTATTTTGGGTGTACCATAGCTAGTGGTGTATCTGTTAGGTAGATTTGATCCAGCATAGAATAACTTGAATACTCTTAGAATCAAATAAGAGCTTTGGTTGGACTTGTCTTCCAATCAAAATATGCTAAAGGTACTATTTCATTATTATTGAATGCTACATCACACTTTTCTATATTAATAAAATGCATTATGAGAAATTACATTTGACCAGAGTCATGGGGAATGATGGAAGTCAATATCTGTTGGAATTCACTATTTTAATGATTATGGCATATGGAATATTGAAATTTAAAGTGTGAGAGAACTTGAGTGCTTAGAGTATAACTGGTAAGGAACTTGAATTCAGTGAAATCAGAAAAAGTATAATAGTCAGTGTGTGTGTGTGTATGTATGTGTGTGTAAAACAAAGAAAAAGAAGAGTGAAGTAGATCATCCACATCACTTGTGGAGTGATATCGCTCAGATTTGGGAATGAAAATTATGAATATTTCATAATTAACTGAATTTGATTTATTTAGCTTGCTATGGGTGCATTTGAAAATAGGAATGAATAGATGTGATAATTATACATTATACTCCTATTAATGAAGATCTTAGAAAAACCAGATATGAATTTTCCTTTTTTTAATTTTTGCCTTGCTCTTATTATTTTTTGTAAGTAACTCAAAGCAATGAACATATATACTATTCCTTCTTCCTCCCATTTATTTTGGGAAACAATATAGTATAGCTCTTAACTTCCAGGATCTGGAAAGAAGTCTAATATTTAATCTCAGCCAAGTAGACTCGTTGTTGATCCTGGAAGTCATTCCATTTCAAGATTATTCCAAAATTAACTCTGGATGCAGGTCTTGGCATGGAACAGAAGCTACGGATGTTGCATTTGTGGATGACATTCAGCAGAACTTAAATGCAAAAGAATATAGCTCTCCTTTGTCATCCTGGATTTCCAAGACAATGGTTGCCTGAAGCCTCTTGCCATTTCACCTTGTACATTGTGCAGGTAATCTGAGTGGTTACCTTCTATACTATTCAATACATATTGAATTCCCTACTTCATGGCATAAATCTCTTCTTTTGAACCAATAAAAAAAGAAGTCCAGGCAGTTCTACCTTGATGACTGAGAATCTTCATCCACATATTTTACACAAACTTTAGAAGTGCGTATTTAAATATAACAATATTTTAAAAGTAATGTTGAAAAAAAATACAACTTTCCATTATTATTTCATAAACTTATGAGAATATAAAAAGGAAGTTATTCATTTTCTTCTTAAAATTGTGTTAGCAATTTTAAGGGAGAACATTAAATCTTTTACATCAAATACAAGTTGTGGTTTGCCATAATCACCATAAAATATGCATCTCGTAATTCAAATACTCAAATCTTAAACTAGAAATTCAGTTAAAACTGGATGCCAAAAATGTTTTGATTGTGAACAAGGTTGTTGCAACTTAGCAACCATTGAGATTCTCTTCTTCAAATGTTAAGTGGTGGATTTATTATATTTAATTGAGCCGAATTCTACTTGAAATGCTGCAAGACCATTCATTGGTCTCATCACTAGAAAATTGCATACTACTTTTGGAAATCTCAAATAAAGGGATATTTAGTTAAGTTTTTTTAACTTTAACACAAGTGACAACGATTGGCAGGTAGTACTTTAATATCTACCTCACTAAAGACAGAGGCAACATTTAGAATTCTAGCTTAGTTATAGCAATAAATATGGTAAAACTGTTTACAACATCAAGGATATTGTGTTCAATAAGGATGGGGTGAGGAGAAAGAAAGTCACATCAGAACACCAAGGCCTGTGAGAAAGGAGGCAAGGGTTTGAAGCAAGCTTCATATATATAAAATTATGAAATTATCAAACTGACTAAGACTGAGTTAAACTGTGATTTGTTTTTGTCTGAAGAAGGTTTAAATTCTATTATAGAACAAGTACAGGAGTTATAGTACAGCAAGAGTCTTATGTATGGAAAAATATGAACCTTGCATTCTTTTGGACTGCTTCTAAGATTCCCCTCAGGTATATGCAGTGATGGTATTCTACCAGTTCTGCCTGGTTCTGCCGAGCCGGTAGCAGCAGTGAGCAGCAGAGACAGAACTGGTTCTCTCCACTGCTCTGCTGTTGGGGGCCCCTGCCCTCCTGGGATCCCATACTCACCTTTATCCTATGAATTTGAAGCGCAGCTGCTTTGTGCGGCACAGAAGAGTGCCGCGCAGCACCTGCTGAATTGACCGGGATCGTGCAGGCTTGCAGGAAGTGAGTTAGAACCTGCACAAAGTACGTGTTTGGCATGCGCGTGCACACAAAGTGTGCATGCATGCATGCCCACCAAGCCACGCCTATCAAACCAGTGATAAAAATATTAGAATCCTATCACTGGGTATATGGGTCTACACAGAACTGCTTCTTTCACTGGCATTCCAGCAGAAATAACATGTGACAAACACGTCCAGCCTTCAAAGCAAGCACGTCTTTTCAGTATTTTGCTTACCTCTGTTAATTTGTGAACTAAATTAACTGCTCAGCTGTTTAAAAGACAACGAATGATTAATTTATACCAACAATTCTCTCTTATGCACACAGAAACTCACCAGTACACTTACACAAACATACCATAAATTTCTTTTTCCTCTTTCTAACCGAAGAAAGAAAACAGGCAGGAGGGGAAGGGAAGAAAATGTAATTATTTCTATTTCATTACCATTTTTGCTTGCTTGTTTTCACCAGATTTTTCTTGTGTCATGAGTAAATATGCCACACTTCACAGACCAGTGTTCTTATCCAGTAAATACAATAATTATAAGTCTGATTAACTAATTTCCTAAAACATCTTAAGGATATTAAGGATATTTAACCAGTATGGAAGAACTAGATATCATGTCCAATAGATATATGTTAACATTCCTTTGTATTTATTGCTATGTCCAAGGTACATAATGAAATATTTGTACACCTGCTGAGGAAACTGTAGAGCTAAAAATAGTTTGTTTAATTAGCCTTATGTTAAGATCATAAAAGACACATAAGAATAAAGATCAGACTTAAATATTTTTCCCAGCATCATCCAATTTATATCTTGCTGTCTTTACACTTAAATTCTGGCTAAAATTAGAATGCCTGCCAAGATTTCAAAGGAACCAAATAATAGATAGCTCTGTAGTTGCATGCATGATGGTAAATATTCATTTATTTATGTTCTAAACAACTCCTGAAACCAATATTTCTAATTATATGAAAGTTGCAGTTTGCAAAGGCAGAAACCATGGTCTGATCATCTCATAAAAAATTATTAGTGGCTTTATCAATATGTCTAATATACCTGTGAAATCCTAGAATATAGTTATTACATTTTAATTAAATTTTTAATCAAAAAATTGTCACAAATTCCTTTTCTCCTTACTGCTATTAAAATATATCCATTTAACATGCTTAATTGAGTTCTACTTTACCAGATCTAAAGGAATAATATAGTACTAACATAGGATTTCTTCATAAATTTTCAAAATTTCCTCAGCTTTTCGTTCCAAACTAAAACGAGAAAATCAATTTTTCTTTCTTCTATGAAGCACAGGAATGATAATCTGGTCACTTAAAGAGCTTTAGAAGCATCTCACATAATTCTTATTTGATGATTTGTTGATAATTTTTTTGGAAAAAAAAGTTTAAACAAATATATTTTGATCAATAAAATTTTGGGTTTTTTGATGATGTAGTAAAATATACTAGCTGAACGTTTTAACAGTTTTTGCAAAGGAATATTAATGTTATTGGAGTATGGTTTGATAAAAAGGTGCCCTGATTACAATTATCTAAACAATTAGCTAAGAATTGGGATATTAAAAGCTAAGCAAAACTATGTACTGCAAGGCATTATGTATTATGTATTCTCACTGGGTCATGTTTAACTGATGCTAAATATCAGCTAAATTAAATTTGCATATATCTGTACTATACAGACATCTCTACCGGGGTGATTGATTGTCAATTAAAGAGCCAAAATTACATTAAAGTCCCCAGCCACCATTGTATGGTCCAATTTTAAACTAGAAAACTTTAGCATAATAGCAATATCATTTAGACATATATATTGCTTCTTTGATGCTTTACAGCCGTCTATAAGTGGTTTACACAGTCAGTATATTGCCCCCAACAATTTGAGTCCTCATTTTACCCACCTTGGAAGGAAGGAAAGCTGAGTCAACCTTGAGCCGGTGAGATTCAAACTACTGAATTGCAGGTAGCTGGCAGTCAGCAGAAGTAGCCTGCTGTATTGTATTCTAAACACTGTGCCACCATATCTCATATGTAAATATTGGTGCGAAAAAATGGAGCTAGTGTTATATACCAAGGGTCACCAATCTTTTGGGCCTCAGGAACCACCAAACTCATAATTTTAAATCCCGCGGACTACTAATATGAATTTTGACTGACGGTGACCAGCTCATGTTGGTGTAAGAGAGAGAGA
>NW_020769958.1:3874-37041 GCF_900518735.1 Pseudonaja textilis
ATAGCAACAGCACAACTAGTTCAAGCGGAACTTAATAGGGACCACTTTGCTTTTTATTTCATTCTGCCAACACTGGTTTGCTTAAAAATGTGAGCATTGTATAATACTGTAGTATTATTTTGAAAATAATATGATACAAATGTATATTTGAACATACATCTTATTTATAATTAAAGGTAAAGGTAAAGTTCCCCTTGCACTAGTTGTGCTCATGCTATTCATTTCCAGCTCTAGGGGGGCAGTGCTCATCTCAGTTTCAAAGCCGAAAAGCCAGTACTGTCTGAAGACGTCTCTGTGGTCATATGGCCAGCATGACTAAATGCTGAAGGTGCATAGAATGCTGTTAACCTTCCCACCAAAGTGGTCCCTATTTTTCTACTTACATTTTTAGATGCTTTGAACTGCTAGGTTGGCAGAAACTGGGACAAGTAATGGGAGCTCACTCCATTATGTGGTGCTAGGGATTCGAACTGCTGAACTGCCAACCTTTCTAATAGACAAGTTCAGCGTCTTAGCCATGGAGCCACCACATCCATGATCTTATTATGCTTTCCTTAAAAAACAATAATATGGTTGACTCAACCTTCCATCTTTCTTTGGTGAGTAAAATGAGGAACCAGATTGTTAGGGGCAATATGCTGACTCTATAAACTGCTTCAAAAAGGCTGTAAAACTCTATTAATGGTATGTCAATATAAGTGCTATTCCTATAATTCATTCATTCCCCCCCCCCAACATTTTTATTTGCCATTGCAAAGATGCTTTTTTTCAAAAGGCAATTGGACTTTATTTTTCCTTGAAGATGTTTTGCTTCTCATCCAAGAAGCTTCTTCAGTTCTTCTTTCAAGCTGAAGAAACTTTTGGTATGAATGGTGAAACATCTTCAAGGAAAAACAAGTCCAGTTGCCTTTTGAAAAAAGGTTCCTTTGAGGAAACCATGAAAATAAGCTCCTTTGGGGTAACCATGACCTGGATTACTGGGAATCTCCATAGACACTTGTCATGGCATTTTATGGTATAAATAATTAAAAAATATTTTAATACTTAAATTTATTCTCATGTGAGCTCTCTTTTGTCTTGTGGGCAGATTCTTCCTATTTCACTATGTAATGAGTACTGTTACCCAGGATCTTGGAAGATAAGAATAGAAGGAAAACAGTTCTGCTGTTATTACTGTGTCCCATGTCCCAAAGAAAAGATTTCAGATAAGATGGGTTAGTTCTGATTATGATATTGGCTTAAAAGAAATGTTTCTCTCAGAACTAAGGAATTGCTATGATGGATATATAACTGTCAGGTGTGAAAGACCAGGTCTTGTCAAGAGCTGGGGAAATCAGGAGATTCAGGCAATTCTTACAATCGTAAGAATAAAGATTTATTGCAAATTTAAGCTCTCTACAAGAATCTGACCAATTAACGGTCAAGGGAAATGAGCAGGAGATAAGACAGGCATTCAAAGTGGGCTGAACTTGAATCTCTTACAGGCATGGACTCATCACTTGATCCTCCTCAGGGTCAGCTTGGCCATCTCCTACATGCATGGTGGTTCAATTAAGCTGATTTATTGCAAACCAGATTATGTCAACAAATCTTCTCAACTAATGGTTAGCATCCGCTTGGAGTTATATAAGCGTTCATGGGTTTCAAGGGGAGTTGGACTTAGGCCACTTGTGGCTATATAGAGATTCTAGACTGATCCCTGCTTTGACTCTGCCCCTGTTCTGCCACTCCTTCTCCTAGAATGTCTGAAATGTTCTAAGTATATATTTCCTCAGATTAAGGCCAGGGAACCATGGGAATTTCACCAACAAATGAACTCAAAAATATATAAAGTTCATGTTAATCTGAAATTCTGCATTCTTAAGGGAATTTCTTATGAACTTGGTCTGAGCCCAATATTTAGAGGAGCTCTTCCACCTAGCTTATAATTCAGAGATGAAGATCCTCAGGGAGTTTACAAAAATGATAAATTTACATCTGAAATGAGAAGACGCTAGAAAACGAACAGGACAAAATCTTTGAAAAGTTACCTCTTCCCCCATATTCAATGTTTTACGCTAACATCCAGAAGTAGACAATTCAAAGTATCCTCCATTTCTATTTGCCAATTTCTTATGTTATCAATTGTGCACTTTCAGAGTCCTGTCAAAATTTTGAAATCTCAGAAGTCTATGTTTCAAAGACTGTCTTTAACATCCCCTAGCTCCTTTTGTCCCACATAATGTTGTTTAGTAAATATTATATTTCAGTACGTTGTTGCAGTGTAGGGGTAGATTTAATTCAGAAAAAGAATCAATGATTGTATAGTTTGTTCATCAATGATGGAGTTTCCTTTTTTACTTTTAATCTAGAAATGGAATATTGTTTTGAATGTTCTGAAGATCAGTATCCAAGTAAGGAGCAAGATCATTGCATTGTTAAAAAAACAAGTTTCCTATCCTATGAAGAACCTTTAGGAATCATTTTGACATCAGTTGCTGTTTTGTTTTGCTTGATCACAATCTGGATACTTGGAACTTTCATTAAGTACAAGGATACTCCCATAGTTAAAGCTAACAACCGAGACATCACCTACACTTTCCTTGTGTCTCTTTTGCTTTGCTTTCTCTCTTCCATTTTATTCCTTTGCCAACCCAGGAAAGTAATTTGTCTTCTCAGACAACCAACTTTTGGTATCATCTTCTCAGTGTCTATTTCTTGTGTCTTGGCCAAAACCATCACTGTGGTCATGGCTTTCATGGCCAACAAGCCAGGAACCAAGATGAGGAAATGGGTAGGAAAAAGATTGGCCCTTTTCATTGTTTTTTCATGCTCTTTTTTCCAAGTCAACATTTGTATTGTGTGGCTGTCAACTTCTTATCCATTCTTTGAGTTAGACATGCACTCTCTTAGAGAAACCATAATTTTGCAATGCAATGAAGGATCCATCCTCATGTTCTATTGTGTCCTGGGCTACCTTGGTTTCTTGGCTATAGCAAGTTTCATTGTGGCATTCCTTGCCCGTAATTTACCTGACAGTTTTAATGAAACCAAATTTATTAATTTCAGTATGTTGGCTTTTTGCAGTGTCTGGGTCTCCTTTGTGCCAACCTTCTTGAGCACTACAGGGAAAGCCATGGTAGCTGTGGAGATCTTCTCCATCTTGTCCTCCAGTGCAGCCTTACTCGGATGTATCTTCTTCCCAAAATGTTTCATCATTTTGCTGAGGCCAGAACTGAACAACAAGGAGCAATTAATTAATAAAAAGAAAATAAATAATGAAAATATCATATTCTATTCCAAATGAAGAATGTGAGTATCCAAATAGCAATACCACTTTATAGTCCTTTACAGCCTTCTCTAAGTGGTTTTACAGAGTCAGCCTATTGCCCCCAACAATCTGAGTCCTCATTTTACCCACCTTGGAAGGATGGAAGGCTGAGTCAACCTTGAACCTAGTGGGATTTGAACTGCCAAATTGCATGAAGTAGAAGTGGCCTGCAGTACTGCACTCTAACCACTGCATCACCGAGGCTCTAATAATATACACAGAATTATTTAACCAAACTTTAAAAATATGCAGTTAAATATGATTCTTAGTGTACAGCATTCTTCTGCTCAAAAGAAGCAGAAGCCATTTTAATTAGATTTATTTAAATACATGATCTGAGGATAAACCAGTGTATAAATTTTATTGAAATCAATCCACATTTAATATCTACCTGTTATTTGGAATCCGATTGCCAACATTGAGCCGCTGTGGTGCAGTGGTTAGAATACAGTCCTGCAGGCTACTTCTGCTGATTGCTGGCTGCCTGCAATTTGGCAATTCGAATCTCACCAGGCTCAAAGTTGACTCAGACTTCCATCTTTCCGGCATTGGTAAAATGAGGACCCAGATTGTTGGGGACAATATGCTGACTCTGTAAACTGCTTAGAGAGGGCTATAAAAGCACTGTGAAATGGTTTATAAGTTTAACTGCTATTGCTAGTGCTATTAGGCTAAGAACCAAAACTATAAAAAAGCACAGAATTTTGAATATTTCAATATTCCCCATTCTCATTTTTCCAATAATACCATTAAATGCATACAATGAAAAAGAAAAGATAAGTAAGAGTGAAAAGATAAGTATGATGTCCAGCCTGCCAAACTTGAATAATAAAAAGTTAACACTTTATCAAAAAGTGTCTGACCCAATACAGAATAGTTTTGCCATTCATCAATAATATCTCAGAAACTACCAACAGACTACCGCAACAATATGGAATGAGTGTAGCACACAGGCCAACTAAAGCCCTTCAAAACATCCTAAGCAAACCAAAAGATCTTTCAACTCCAGAAATTAAAAAATAAATCAAACAGGAGTCATTTACAACATACAGTGTAAGGATTTCACCAACCACTACATAGAATAAATAGGTAGAAGTCTGACAGAATGCATCTATGAACACTAACTAGCAGTCAGACGACATAATAAATAGTGGAGTTCCAGTTTGAAGGGCTTTGGTGAGGGACAGAAATCCGCGATTGTGCACAATTTCTGTCTGGGCTCTCCACTGGAGCGCCCTGAGCTGGCTGATTTTGGGGCTAAGCCACCCTGTAGAGGTGGTGAAGTGGAGGGAGACCACCAGCAGGGTCGAGGAGAGCCATTAGCTGGCCATTACTCCCTTTCCCAAAGGTGGTTGCAGCAGTGGTCAAAAATGGCCCCCACAAAGAAGAGCTCGACCGGAAAAGAATGTGCAGGAGGAAGATAAGTGAAACTTTTGGCTGACCGGGTTAAATTGTAAAAGCAACAACCAAGGTACCCTGGAATTTAAACTTACAAAATATAACATCGCTCCCAAAGAAGAGTCGGAAGCAGCGAAGGAAAGTGAAAAGGGAAAGGTTTGGCTTTTTTTCTTCTTCTCTCTCCTTCCCTATACTGACAACTAAGAGACTTAAATAAGAAATCAGAAAAATCCACTTTGAGATCAATAGGCAATTAAGCTGAAAATAAAACAAAATGCCAAAGAGATAATAAAGATTTCTGGACATTAAAAACTTTCTTTTTCATAAGTAGTAAGGGAGAGAAAAAGAATAAGGGCAGGATCTGGAAGAGGGAGGAGACTGCCTGGAATTAAAAAGAATCTAAAGTAAAACTTCAACAAGACTTCTAAAAGATACATTTTAACTGAAACTTTGCAACTAAATAGTAACCCCAGGAAGAGAAAGTGAAAAAAAAGAGCAAAAAAGGAACAGCTTGCATGTATTTGGATTATTTGGTGATCTTTGGATTTTTGGTTATTATATCTGAATGACTAAAATCAATCGGGTGGTTGTTTAAAAATTTATACAATGGCACCACTTCTGGATGAATTGAAAATGGAACTTAAAAGGTACAAAGAAGATCCACAAGAAGGTGGGGGGGTTCTTTTGGCTTCGTTTTTCAATTCTTAGAAATGGAGATTTGGAACTATGAGAAACAACAAGAAAAGACTACAAAACAAGAAGACTGGGACAAAGAAGAAGCTATCTTTAATGAACAAGTAATTCTAGGTGGGGAAGAAAAAGGAAAGGGGGGAAAGAGAATGGAAAATTTAAGACTTAAAAAAACAACCAAAGAAAAGAAAAATAATTCGAAAAATAAGTATAATACTGGAAAGCAACAGAAAAGGGGAATACAGAAGAGAGAAATAGAGGTAGAGAGACAGGGGGGTAAAAGGGGGAGAGGGAAGAAGAGAGGGAAGAAGGAAAGGAAAAGAAGTTACAAAGGACCAGAGCAAGATATAGAGAAACATGAACTATTTGGAGATAATGGGTGAAAATCTAACTGAAAAAGGGATTCTGTAAAGGTACATAAGATTATATTGTTATATTAGTAATAGAAATAACTTTAGAAAATTGGAAACAACGTATGATTAAAATGCGGGATGAAATAGTTAGTGTAATTTAGTGAAATGTTTGTGAATAAAATAAGTGAAATAAAATAAATGAGAAAATTGAACTAGGAAGGAACAGGGATATTTTATTTAGTTAATCTTTTATAAAATATAAGTGAAGGGGGGGGAAATTAACTATGGAAAGTTTATAATTGTTCCCATAGAAATATGATATTTAATTGAAAAGTAATGTTAAAGATGTTAAGGCTTTAATGAATATTAATATTAATGATAGAATTGAATTGGAATAGAATGTTGTTTTAATTATATACATTTATATTTTTTTTCCTTTTTAAAAAATACAGTGTGTATTTTAAGAATGTACCAACTAGAATCCGAATGGAAATTATGTATTATATTGAATGTTACAACTTTAGAGAAAAGATATAAAGGCGTCATACTCCAGTCAGTAACTACAGGAGAAATTTTGTTTAATGAGAAAAAAAAAATAGATAATTGAAACAGGACAGACAAAAAATATAAATACAATGATTTGAATTGAGATGAGATAATTGAAATAAAATTGAGAAAATTAAAAGAGGGGAGAAGCTATGCAGAAAATGTAAAATAGTAATAAGATATGGAATAGAATATAAAAATGAGCATGAACCTGAATTTGTGTGTGTACGAAGAAATGTAACCCAGGATTATGCTGCTTTCAAAAAAGATGTTTTATTTGTATTTTTTTTCTCTTTGTGAAAACTCAAATAAAATTTACCAAAAAAAAAGACATAATAAATACTTTTTAATTTCACAACATACGGCCAGATTTAATTTTAGTTTCAACTGAGAAATTGTGACCATCCTAGACCAATCCATGTCGAAAAATGATATTTCTGGAATTTCTAGAAGCCTGGCACTCTGACAAAATACCATACCAGAAAAGACTGACTGACACCATACCAGAAAAGACCTTCCTCTTATGTTAAACCATGTGTAACTCCCAAACAGACAGGTACAAAAGGTAAAAGAAGAGATACCTATTTATCTACTTGCATCTGTATGCTTTTGAACTGCTAAGTTAGCAGGTGAGGACAGGAGCTCACCTGGTCACATGGAGCTCGGGTCTTGAACTTGGGCTGCTGGCTTTCCAACTGACAAGGCCAGCATCTTAACCATTCAGACACTTGTCACCCACTCCTCAAACAGTCAAGACACATAGATGATTTCTTCCAAAACTTATGGGATGGTTAGACAAACTCAGGTGGCTATGGTCCCATAAATAACCCAGTCTTATACCATAAAAGTTCAAAACCAGCACATTGAATTGGATCCAACAGCCAACTGGCAACCAATGGAACTCACAGAACAGAGATGTAATATCTTCCATCATTCTGGAAGCACACATAACTATCCACACCATTGCATTGTACACCTGGTGAAGCTTCTGAAAATTCTTCAAACTTGGGAGTTTGACTAGGGCTTAAGTGACCATGAGCAATGATTCCCAATCTAGGAAGGGGCTCAATTAATGCACAGCACAATAACTTGTACAAAGGCCCTCCTAGCAATACTTCCACCTGCTCTTCATGACAGACCCACGTTAGGAGGTTCTGTGGGTGTGGTTTGTTGGGCATGGAAGGGGAAAGTTACTATAAAAACTCCATTCCCACCCCACCCCACTAACCTGCTTTCCAGCTCCGTTCTCCTGTGCAGGACAACAAAAGAAGACCCAGCCAACTAGCTGGGACTCAGGAGGCAGAGAATAGATTGGGGTGGGGCCAGTCAGAAGTATATTTTCTGGTTCTCCAAACTACTAAAAATTTCCACTACCAGTTCTGGTCAGAACTGGTCAGAACCTGCTGAATATAATTTCTGGACCACAGGCTAAAACCTATAAAGAACTTGTTGTAGAGCGGCGGAGACACGAGACTGAAGCCAGATCGAACGTTTAAGGGCTTTATTCAGTTGAATAAAGGGTTGCCGCGTCTGCCTGGCTAACTCGGCAGATCAGCTGGCGGCAACAGCTGATGCCGTCTGACAGCTCCCTTTTATAGCCGGCTGTCAAACGGCATCAGCCAATGGGAGCGGTCGGTGCTCCCACTTGAACGACGGACCTGGTTGGGGACTCCAACCAGTCCTATAGACACAACACTCCTTTCCCCCGGCCAGGAGCATGCGTAGTCCCGCAAGCATGTTGGTTGCCTGCGATGGCGGCTGGACCGTTGAAGCTCAGGCAGGCTGCTGGCTGGAACAAAGTCCTCAGTCCCCGGGAGCGTTTCAGAGGTCATTGGCAAGCGTGCTCGGTCGGCGTGGTCCATCTGCGGGTCTGGTAAGCCTTCCTACTCGGTCTGTCTTTGGCGCGTCGTTTGGTCGGGGCAGTAGACCAGGGCCTGCAGGGAGCTTTCGTTGTTGGCGAGGCGAGTCGGGCCCTGCAGGGAACTCTCGGCTGGGTAGGCTGGGCCTTGCAGGGGGGTCTCATCGTCGGCATGGTAGGTCGGGTCCTGCAGGGAGCCTTCGGTGCTGGATGGCTGGGCTGGGTAGATCGGGTCGCTTGGTTGGTTAAGGAACCCATCAGCTGCGCCTCTCCATCGCCTCCTTAGCTGGTCTACATGTCTGCGCCACAGGCGTCCATCTTCCAGGAGGACTCTGTAAGATCTTGGCCCTGCAATTGACACAACCTGCCCAGGTACCCACAGAGGGTCCCCTGCATAATTCCTGGCATAGACCAGGTCATGCAGGGCGAAATCCCTGACCAAGCTGTCAGATCCAATAGGGGTATCCGGGCAGTAATGGGGGTGCGGCCTGTCCAGGGTGGTCCTAAGGCGTCTCCCCATTAAAAGTTCTGCAGGAGATTTATTTGTGGTGGTGCATGGGGTCGTGTGTTGGCTAAGAAGGTATCGTGACAGTTTGGAGTGCCAGTTTTCCTGGCCAAACCTGGCGAGTGCCTCCTTGGCTGACCTGACTGCCCTCTCCGCCATCCCGTTGCTAGCTGGGTAAAAAGGGGCTGTGAGGATGTGTCTGATACCCAAGTTGGCAATGAACATGCTAAACTCACAAGATGTGAACTGGGGGCCATTGTCAGACACCAGCATGTCAGGGAGCCCATGGGTAACAAGCAAACGAGTCAGGGCCTTAACAATTGCTTGAGTGGTTGTTGAAGGTAGTAGGGCCAAGTCTATCCATTTGGAATATGAGTCTACTACAACCAAGAAGGTCCTTCCATGTACTGGCCCAGCCAGGTCGATGTGCAGGCGAGACCAAGGTCCCCCAGCACTTTCCCACCTGGTAGGAGTAGCTGCTGGTGGGGCGGGTCTGGTTGCTTGGCAAGGTTGGCACGAGCTTACCCAGGTGGAGATTTGGGCATCCATGCCTGGCCACCAAACATAGCTGCGGGCCAGGGCCTTCATCCTTACGATGCCCGGATGGCCCTCGTGAAGGACCTTTAGAATGGGAACACAGAGAGTGGCTGGGATGACCACCCTTGTCCCCCACAACAGACAACCCTGTAGGTTTGACAATTCTTGCTTGCGTATCTTGTAAGGAGTGAAGTCAGGAGTGTATTGTGTTTCCGGCCACCCCCTTCCCACCCAGTCCAGAACCTGGGCAATTACCCTGTCTTTTTTTGAGTGCGTTGCAATGTCTTCAGCTGTAACAGGCAGTTTAAGTTCATTTATTTCAAAAATGGAATGGATAGGTGCTGGGTCTTCGACTGGAACAGGTAGGGGGCAGCAACTAAGGGCATCAGCATGACTTAAGTTTTTTCCAGGGCGATGCACCAATTTAAAGGAGTAAGCGGCTAGGAACAAGGTCCACCTGGTCATCCTAGGTGATAGTACCTGTGGGGTTTGTTTGTCCCCTGACAAAAGCCCCAGAAGTGGTTTATGGTCAGTTATGAGTTCAAAATGGTGCCCAAATAGGAATTCGTGAAACTTTTTTACTGCAGCTACTGCAGCCAAGGCCTCCTTATCTATTTGGCTGTAGTTTCTTTCTGCAGCAGAGAAAGTCCTAGAGAAGAAGGCAATTGGTGCCTCAGAACCATTTGGGAGCCTGTGGCTTAGGACTGCCCCAATACCAAAAGGGGATGCATCAGCAGCCAGGATCAGGGGAAGTTGTTGATTAAATTGGATTAAAACTGCATCAGATGTAAGTAAGGATTTGACTGACTTGAAAGCTTGGGCTTTCCTTGGTCCTCAATGCCAGGGGGATTCTTTGTCTAACAGTCTGTGTAAGGGCTCTGCAATGGATGCTTTATGAGGAAGAAATGAAGCGTAAAAGTTCAATAGCCCCAGGAAGGCTTGGAGCTCCGTCTTGTTGGTTGGTGTGGGTGCCTCGTGGATAGCCCTGACCTTGGATTCAATTGGGTGAATGCCAGAGGCATCAATCCCATACCCCAGAAAGTCCACTTGCTTAGTGGCGATGGTGCACTTCTCACGTTTGAGTTTGAGGCCATGCTGCCTAAACCTGTCTAGGACTGCTCTGACCCTTTGTATGAGCTGAGTCCTGTTAAGGGCTGAAACTAAAATGTCATCGAAGTAAGGGACAACCCCTGGGAGACCTTGGAGAATCCTTTCCATGAGGGACTGGAAAATACCTGGGGCTACACTAACACCAAATTGGAGGCGTTTGCATTTAAACGCCCCCCCTATGAGTGACTATGGTTTGAAGCTCAGCTGTCTGATCATCAACAGGGAACTGCTGGTATGCCTGGGACATGTCTAATTTTGCAAAGATGGTGCCGGGTTCGAAAGAGTGTAATAAGTGTTGAATAACAGGGACAGGGTATGCGCTGACCTGCAGATAACGATTGAGGGTGGTCTTGTAGTCAGCGCAGATTCTCACGCTGCCATCTTTCTTGAGTGGGGTGACTATGGGGGTCTCCCATTTTGCAAAATCAGTTGGCTCTAAGACCCCTTGCTTTAGTAGCTTATCTAATTCCAGATCTAGCTTTGGGCGGATGGCAAAGGGTACTCTGCGTGGCTTGAGGCGAAGGGGAATTGCCTGGGGGTCTACAGTGAAGGAGATGGGGGTGCCAGAATAACAGCCCAACTCGCTGCTAAAAACATCAGGATAGTCTTTGAATAGGGTGTCTACGTCTGAGGTTGAGACAGCATGGATCCCAGTTATGCTAAGGCCGAGGTAGGGGAACCAATCTAGTCCCAGCAGACTTGGGAGGGCACCATTAACAACCACCAAAAGCAAATGGCCTTTAAAACCTTGGAACTGAACTAAAAACTTGCCTTTCCCGAGGACAGGAATGTTCTTGCCCTGGTAGTCTCGCAGGGACAGGTGGCACTTCTGTAGCTTCTTTTTTGACAGCCTTGGGTGGATCTTCTTCAGGGTCTCCCAGGAGATGATTGAAAGTGCAGATCCTGTGTCCACCTCCATCCTGCAAGGCTTACCTTCTAGGAAAACAAAAATACTTATTTTATTAGGGGTTCTGGAAATGTGGTCTGCATGGTAGCAAGTATAACAGTCCTCCACTTGCCTTTGAAAATTAGCAGTAGGTTGAGGTTTCTGAGGGAAGGTTCACCCTGCTAGGCAGACCCTAGCTAGGTGGCCTTTTTTTTTGACAGTTTAAACAAATTGCATTCCTGAACCTGCAGGATGCTCTAGTGTGGGAACCTCCACAGCCTGGGCAAAAGGGAGGCTGTTTGGGGGTGAAGTTGTTTCTTTGCCCTGCTCCTTCTTGTGAAGGTTTTAGTTGCCTGAGGCGGTTTATGTCTGTAGTGCCTATGGGATCTTCTTCAAGGGAAACTTCTTCAGAGTGAATAGTGGAGCTGCTGGGTCTGATAGGAGCCCCTTGTATCTCTGCTGCTGATTGGGCAGAGAGCTCAGCAGCTTGAGCTTCCTCTATAGCTAAAGCTAGGGTTAAGTCCTTTTTGGCTAGTAAGCGTCTTTGAAGCCTGAGGTCCCTAACTCCACAGACAATCTGATCTAAAAGCATGTCTTCTAGATAGTCTCTGAATCCACACTGTAAGGCAGCTGATCTCAGAGCTGCCATATACTCACTAATTGACTCCCCCTCAGCCTGCTTCCAAGTTCTGAAGGCATGTCTTCTAGCTATCTGGGAGGGCTTAGGTGAGTAGTGATTGGTAAGAATCTCTTGGAGTTCTTCCCAAGGGAGATTCCTGACAGAGCGAGGGGCAACTAGTGCTGTAGCGGTGTCAAAAACCGCAGCCCCACAGTAACTAAGGAAGAAGGCTTTTTTCCTGAGCTCAGCAGCGTCTGTTAGACCGATAGCGTCAAGGAAGTAGATGAATCGGTTTCTGTATGACTCCCATGTTTCCTCGGCTGGCTTGAAGGGTGGGAATGTCGGGTTGGTATTCATCTTGAGGCGGCAGGCTTGTCACCTCAGCGGCTGTGACTTCGAAAAACCGCGCTCTTAAAAGAGCGTTTTGCGGCTGCGCCTGTCAGGCAGCGTCTGTCTCCTCGGCTTGAGGAGGCTTTTAAACTTCGCGCTCTTGGTGAGCGCCGGCGGCGGCGGCTTCAGCGCCTGTGACTTTGCTCTTTTTGTAGTGACCAGCTCTTCGTAACAAACGTCTGGTAGCCTCTTATTGGTATCCCGCCCTCGTCGCCAGTGTTGTAGAGCGGCGGAGACACGAGACTGAAGCCAGAGCGAACGTTTAAGGGCTTTATTCAGTTGAATAAAGGGTTGCCGCATCTGCCTGGCTAACTCGGCAGATCAGCTGGCGGCAACAGCTGATGCCGTCTGACAGCTCCCTTTTATAGCCGGCTGTCAGACGGCTCAGCCAATGGGAGCGGTCGGCGCTCCCGTTTGAACGACGGACCTGGTTGGGGACTCCAACCAGTCCTATAGACACAACAGAACTGTTGCTGGAACTGGGTATGTCTAGCCTGATGAAAAGAAGGACTAGGGGTAACATGATAGCAGGATTCCAATATCTCAGGGGCTGCCACAAAGAAGAGGGAGTCAAGCTATACTCCAAAGCACCTGAAGGCAAGACAAGAAGCAAAGGGTGGAAACTAATCAAGGAGAGAAGCAACTTAAAACTAAGGAGAAATTTCCTGACTGTTAGAACAATTAATCAATGGAACAATTTGCTTCCAGAAGCTGCAAATGCTCCAACATTGGAAGTTTTTAAGAAGAGGTTAACCATTTGTGTGACATGGTGTAGGTTTGCCTAAGCAGCAGGAAGTTGGACTAGAAGACCTCCAAGGTCCTTTCCAGCTCTGTTTTCTATTCTATTCTATTCTATTCTAAGCCATGATATGGTGTTCCAAACTTTTAATCAAAGGTTTAAATCATTTTTTATATTATTACATTCAATACAGTGTTTTATGTTTTTTACTTGTACATCATTGAGAAACTCACCTGGAGTGAGATGGTCTCAGAAGTTTGATAAATAAATAAATTTTATTGCTGATTTTATTTTTTCATTTATAAACTAGTGGAAAAAAGTTGCAGGACTTCAAAAATAAACTCAGGATTTTGACCATTGCCAGAAAGATATTTGAGGGATACTTTAACCTTTAAATTTTTGACAAATGTTTGCACAAAACTGTTACAAGGTAAAAGCATTACTTGTCCTCTTCAAAGACATTAGAAGACACTGCAGAAAGTAAATTTGGGGGTAAAAAACAATAAGAAACAACAATTTATGTTTTTATTAAAATTTTATTTGATAGCATGGAGATAAAATAAGATAACAAGAAGGTCTATGTTTAATATTGCAGAAATGTTATGACATGTATACATTCTCCATTCTATAATGACCTGAACTAAAGGCACAATTGCTCTACATGGCTAGCATATGATATTCGAACCTGGCAATACACAGAGAAAAATGCATTATTTAATCATTATTTTTATTAATTACACCTTGTTTACTTCAAGTCTCAGCAGAGTGAGGAAGCATTTAAAGGAAAAAGACACACACAAATAAATCAGCACTGGATGTCAAGGTGAAAAAGATCTCCACAGCCACCATATTTTGTGGTTCTTCTCACATAGGCTGTGGTTGTGCTCACAAAGATTGGCACAGAGGAAATGCTTACTGCAAAAGACCAACATGTTAAAGGGGATGAACTTAGCTTCATTGAAGCTTGCAGGTATTTTACAGGCAGATGAAGTCATGATAAACCTTGTGGCCCCTGGGCCTTGAGTTTGACACCCCCAAATCTGGCCCCCGGGCCTTGAGTTTGGTCTAAAGAAAATCTCAGTCATTCAGATCATTTTTGTCACAAACGTACTTTTTCAAAAGGCAACTGGACTTTCTGATTTATTTATTTATTTTGGAAGATATTTCGCTTCTCATCCAAGAAACTTCTTCAGCTTCTTCTTCAGTTTTTCTTCAGAAGCAAAATGTCTTTAAAGAAAAACCAGAAAGTCCAGTCCAATTGCCTCTTTAAAAAGGACCTTTGGAATGACCTTCATTACATTGTTGAATCACTTCTTCAGTAAGTGAGAACAAACCTAATTTAGGAAATGGAGGAGAGATTATAACTACATAACAAAAATGTTGGTTTTGAAAGTTGAAAGGAAGATTGAAAAGGGACAGTCTTTAATTTTTCTTTGCTAAATCCTTCCCTTTTTCTTTATAAATAATGATGTAAATATAATTTAATTGTTTCATTTGATTAGCTGGTGCCTGCTATTTAGTTCTGGCCTCAACACAATGATGAAGAATTTGGGGAAGAAGATGCATGCCAATAATCCAGCACTGGAGGATAAGATGGAGAAGATCTCCACAGCTACCATGGCTTTTCCTCTGGTGCTCAGATAGGTTGGAACAAAAGAGATCCACACACTGCAGAAAGCCAACATGCTGAAGGTGATGAACTTGGCTTCATTAAAGCTATCAGGTAAATTACGGGCAAGAAAAGCCACAATAAAGCTGGCGATGGCCAAGAAGCCCAGATAGCCCAGCACACAATAGAACATGAAGATGGAACCTTCATTGCATTGCAGAATCATAGTTTCCATCAGGAACTGCATATTTAACTCAGGATAGGGAGGAGATGTTGCCAACCATATAATGCAAAGAACTGCTTGAAGAAAAGAACAAGAAAAGACAATGGAAAGAGCCAATCTTTTTCCCACCCATTTTCTCATTGAAGAACCTGGTTTAGTAGCCATGAAAGCTACAACCACCGTAATAGTTTTAGCTAACACACATGAAACAGCAACGGAGAAAATGATGCTGAATGCTGGTTGCCAGAAAAGGCAAGTTACTTTCCCTGGCTGACCAAGGAATAACAAGGAAGAGAGAAAGCACAGTAAGAGGGCAATAAGGAGAGTGTAAGTGAGGTCCCGGTTATTGGCCTTGGCAATGGGGGTATCTCTACGCTTAAGGAAAATTCCAAGCACACTGATTGTCATGAAGGAAAAGGAAACAGCAGCTGAGGCCAGACTGATTCCTAAAGGTTCTTCAAAGGACAGGAAACTCATTGTTTTTTTAAGGCATCCATCTTGCACTTTGCTTGGATACTGATCCTCAGGACATTTGACACAATCTTCGGTGTCTGGATAAAAAAAATCAAATGGAAACTCACTGATGTCCTATTTACTATATTTCAATGAATGTTTTATACTATTGCTTGAACATTGATATTGATTCTGCGATTAGTTTTTTTGTATACTTACATTAACAGAATAGGAGAATTGGAAGGGACCTTAGAGGTCTTCTAGTCCAACACCTTTCTCAAGCAGGAGAACCTATACCATTTCAGACAACTGGTTATCTAATCTCTTGTGGGTGCTCCAAACCCTCCACAGCTGCCCTTTTCTCAGAACCCATAACTTCTGGAGGTAAGTGATTCTACTGGTTAATTGTTTTGTTAGGAAATGTGTCCTTAATTCTAGGTTGGATCTCTCCTTGATTAGTTTCACACTATCTATTGTTTCTTGTCACTTGACCATTAATTGGTCAGATTCTTGTAGAGAGCTTAAACTTACAATACATCTTTATTCTCATTTGAACTCCCTGAATCTCCTGATTTTCCAGGTACTTGACATAAATATCCATGACAAATTATAACTTTTGAGAAAACAACTTTTTGCAGCCAATATTTTCATAATTTGTAGGACTTCAAAACTGACCTATCTCAGTTGAAATCTTTCCCTGTGGACATGCAACACAGTCGTAGCAGCAGAAACTTTTCTCTTCGGATTTTCTCTTCCAATATCCAGGGTGATAATATTCATTACACAGAGAAACTGGAAGAACCTGCTCATAAAATGAAAAATAGATTGCAGAAATAGTTGCCAAGTTGTTAAGCCTTTTCATCAACTGAATATAGTGTGTGTGTGTGTGAATGAGATAGATAGATAGATAGATAGATAGATAGATAGATAGATAGATAGATAGATAGATATAACAAAAATCATGGTCAGCATGGAACAGTTGGAGGCATTTTAATTTTTTTCCATTTAAGGAACCTGTAAAACTATAAGCATTCAATGAATATGGAGGTCCCTACAGTGGTGGGATTTGTGCCGGTTCTGCTGAAGCTGTTGTTAATTTTTTGCATAGTTCAGCAAACTAGTTGTTTCCACCACTGGTTAGCCTTTCCCTTCCCACTGGGGTTGCCATTCAGGATGGGGGAGTTGCAAGGGCATGACTGGGAGCTGTGCTGATCAGCTGGGAGGCAGCAATGGACTAGCAGCAGTGATCCACTGGGAGGCTGATCAGTCAGTTCAATCAGACCTTACAACTTCACAAGATCTTTTTCCCCCCAAGAAGTTGGAAGATCTGACTGAATTCTTCTTTTGTTTCCCTGCATGCAGGAGCACAGAAGTGGAAAGCAGATTAGTGAGGGAATGGTGGTGGTTCTGGAATGGGGTGGCAGTGAGGATTTTGCATTCTTTTTGCTCTGGGATGAGGTGGAATTGAGGATTTTGCATTATAATGCAAACACCCACCCACCCATGTCCACCCAGCCATGCCCACCCATTATTTGTATCCCACCACTGGGCCCCTACCCGATTAAAACCTCTGTGCCATTCAATCTGATTTTCATTAATGATAAATTCATTTCCATAAGATGCATCCGGATCTAGTCTTCCAACTTTCACACTCCGGATGGACTTGTTTGGAAAAACGATCATGTTGATGATATCAAACCCTCCTGCAACTTCCCTCTTCTCATTAAAGGACACTCCCTCTCCTGCTGAGTTGTTGAAAGAAGTGCCTTGAAGAAATGGGTGGAGCTACTTGAAAAGAAAGCAGTGAAGTTGAAATAACAATAAGGAAAGAAATCAACATTAGATATTTTATCTTCTATTTCAGAAATTCTTGGATCCTGCAACATTATCCTGGGACATGTATATTCACCTTGCTATGTAAATATCCAGTTTTGCCCAACAGAACAAGAAGTCAGCCCACAAAGTATTGTCAATGAATAACATACACAGGATTAGGTGATGCAATCTTCCCTGTGGAGAAAGTTAACTGCAATTTCATTGGGGCAGAGAAGATCATTAAGCTTTTTTAAAATCATATAAAATTAACCATTCTTCATGTTTTGGCCCCCTAATCATTTTTGTTTCTCTTCTCTGCACTCTTTCTAGAGTCTCAACATCTTTTTTACATCATGGTGACCAAAACTGAATGCAGTGTTTCAAGTGTGGCCTTACCAAGGCCTTATAAAGCTGTATTAATACTTCACATGATTTTGATTCGTTCTCTCTGTTAATGCAATTTAGGATTGCATTAGCTTTTTTGGCAGCTGCTGCACCTGCGGGTTCATATTTAAATGGTTGTCAATTAGAACTCCAAGATTCCTCTCTCAGTTACTAATAATGAGCAAGTTACCACATATACAATACCTGTCCCACACTTTCCACCACATTAAAAAGTAAACATTTCCTTTTCCCCCCAAAACAATAAATCACATTGTTCAATCTGGATACTAGCTGGTTGCCTGGTTATATCTCTTCTCCTCCTCCTGGCCAGCCATTGGAATGTCCCTGACTCTTTGGAAAGCTATGTTGACTATAAGCCCACATCTACCTCTACCCCATTTCAGCTCCAAGCTGTGTCAGCATGAAGCCACATGGAAAGAAACCCCAATAGGAAAGGCCCACACAGAGAGAAAGGAGAACAAGCTACAGTCAGGTCAGCTTCAGGCTTGACATAATAGCTACTTGAACAACATATTAATTAAGGTTTAGCTAATTTTGTGAACTAATGTATTCTTTATAAAATTCTTCATTGAAAGAAAAGTTTGTTGGAGAAATGTTACCTTAAAAGGTTGTAGTTCTGGAGATTCAGCCACTTTATCTGCCAAAATTTTTCTCAAATTGGATCTCTTGGATAGCATACCATGCAAATAATGAGCCGCAGCATAAACCCCATTATGGATGCTGTAGCTGTGCCCTGTTATCTTTAATTGAAAGAGAGATTCAGGAAGGTTTCCCAGGCCTTCTTCCCCAGTGCATTCTTGACTTCCCAATGACGCCAATCCTGAATTAGGGAAAAAACAGTCAAATGCTTGCTCCCAAAAATGCTTTCGAAATCCATCTCTTTGTCCTGTGTAAGGTTTTATAGACCGGAGAAATACCTCGAATTCCATATTTTCCCTTGAATGAATTTGAAAGGCAATGGCCCCATCATATAATTGGAGATTCCATACCCTTTGGGTTCCTGTTAATGTGAAATCAATTTGGCTGGTGGTGATCCACACCTTGCTTATGTATGCCTTTCCCGGATTTGCAGCTTTCCATATATATTTGAGAGCTGTTAGCCAGGCTAAGGTCAAAGATTCTCCATACAAGATGTATGCATTTGTTTTAATGTCTGTGAAATGTGTATAAAAATCAAACATTATATTGCTAAATTCGCCTAAGTCGTCCAAGCGCAACAATTTTGGAAAACTTGGTATAAAAGATAAACAAATTCCTTGCTGGAAAAACAAGAGCTCCAATTTCTGCAAAAAATGTTCTCCACTCTCGGTGTCTGAAACAAAGAGCCCAATCCATTTCCATCCAAAATGCTGAAGCAATCGGATAATCCCAATATATTGGGGGACCTCATTTGGGGCCATAAAGTAAAGTGAAGATGATTGGCTGGTATCAACTTCTCCCATAGGAAATGATCCGTATGTGAGCTACAAGAAAACACCAAACCATGAAGTTGAAGAGAGTTTTCATTTTGCCTTAGGCATTTTTATGGATCATTTCAAAAATTGAATAGATATATCAGAATTTAGTCCTTATCCATAACTTCTCAAATGTTTGAAAATGTAGATAAATTTCTGGAGAATCATTATTTCATTCAACCTAACAGTAAATGATATTGCACTGTAGAATTCAATAATGTTACTGCTTAGGGATAGAAGTTGTTTTTCAGCCTATTTGTCCTTGTTTTTATTATCCTGTACCATCTGCCAGATTGTAATAATTCAAAAAAAATTGCCCGGGATGAAATGGATCTTTGAGAATGTATATGGGGAATACATATTTTATCATGAAACTATTGTCAAAAAAAAAAAAACCCAATATGCCACAGTGGTTAAAGTGTCAGACTAGCAATTGGAAGACTTCTAGTCCAACCTTAGGCACAAAACCAGCTGGATGATCTTGGGTTAGCCCTATGAAGTATAGCAAACCACTTCTACAATCTTGCCAGGAATACTGAAAGGACTTATCCAGGCAAAAAGCTAACAAGAAAGTTATAACTAAGACTTAGGGTGTAACTGAAAATTACTCAACCAGCATAAGTGATAAGGCATTTGAGTGCTACTTTCCCTTTTTCTGCACAAATATCATTCCTAGTTGACTCTATGAATGAATGAATGAATGAATGAATGAATGAATAATTAATGAATTAATGAATTAATGAATGCGTGCATGAATGTCCCAATAATTGCAGTAATAAATGCAGGAAAAATTACAAGAACCATTTTCTTTATTTTAACTAGAACCTAAAGAGCAGGGAAAAAAGAAAGCACTTAGCCTGACTTATTGAGTGTGTCTAGTTTAAAGAAAAGAAGGACTAAGGTTATTAGGATAGTACTGTTCTAATATTTAAAGGGCTGCCAGGAAGAAGAAGGGGTCAACATATTCTCCAAAGCACAAGACAGTAGGAAAAGGAGCAATGATGGAAACTAATCAAGGAGAGAAGCAACTTAGAACTAAGAAGGAATTTCCTGACAGTTGAGAACAATTAATCAATGGAATAGCTTCCCTTCATAAGTTGTGGGTGCTCCATCACTGGAGTATTTTTAAAAAGAGACTGGACAACCACTTGTCAGGAATTCCATAGGGTCTTCTGCTTGAGCAGGGTTGAACTACAAGACCTCCAAGGTCCCTTCCAATTCTATAATTCTGTTATGTATTCACCATGGAATCTAATTTTGATTTTGAGTCACTTAAATCTTAGGTGAGATTTGTGAGAATGAACACTAAAAATGCTCTTGGTTATCCTTAATCAATTGGTTAATCTTTTCATCCATTAAAAAGAACAGGTCAAGTCCCCTAGACTCACCTGTGGAATCTTGTAAAAATCTACCATGTCTGCTATATGGGATGAAGTATCTGATCCAAGTCCTCCAATGATAGCCATGAGGTTTTTCCTGGTGCCACATCTGTAGTTGGGGGCAAATATATGTGATTTGAAGACCATGTCCAGATTGGTCTGATAAGTCATCTTTGGATTATTGTAGCTGTCATAGATGTGAAATCCAAAGGTAACATTGGGCAAGATTTGTGGATTCTCATTGATCTCCTTCACAGTGAAGACAAAGGAAAGGACGTGCTGGTAAAATTTTATGATGAGACTGCAAGTAAGGAAAGTCTTCAGAAAACAAGTCTACGATGCATAGAACAGTATTGAAAAAAAAAGTAGTGATTTCTGCCTGTGATTGCAATTATTTTTTTTACAATATAGTGCCAGTATTTCTAGTCTATTAAACATTTTTGGCTACAGTCTATGTAATACAGTATTTATGAATGATTACATACTTCATTCACAGAGTGTTGCTCCTAGTAAGAAATACTAATAATACAGTTTTTAGGCTTTTAATGCAATATTCAATGGCAATATGTTCCAAATGTATTCCACTTTTCTCTTTACCTCTCCTAAACAAATTGTTGCAGGAATTGGGTATGGCCGGTTTAAAGAAATGGAACTAGGGGTGAGATGATGTCAGTATTCCACTATTTGAGGAGCTGCCACAAAGAAGAGGGAGTCAATTTATTTATCCAAACAGATTTTACAGATAATCAGAATTGGAAGAGACCTTGTAGGTCATCTAGTCCAACCCTCCCCCGAAATGGGAGACCCTTCACAATTTCTGACAAATGGCAGTCCAATCTCTTCTTGAAAGTCTCAGATGATGGCACTCCCACAACTTCCGAGGGCAAGCTGTTCCATTGGTTGATTGTTCTCACTGTCAGAAAGTTTCTCCTTATTTCTAGCTTAAATCTCTCCTTGTTCAGTTTCCATCCATTATTCCTCGTCTGGCCTACAGCTGCTTTAGAAAATAGCTTGACCCTTTCTTTTCTGTTACAGCCCCTCAAATATTGGAAGACCACTATCATGTCTCCCCTGGTCCTTCTCTTTACTAGACTAGTCAAGCCCAGTTCCTGTAAACGTTCATCGTATGTTTTAGCCTCCAGTCCCCTAATCATCCTCGTTGCTCTTCTCTGTACTTTTTCTAGAGTCTCAACATCTTTTTTATAATGTGGTGAACAAAACTGGATGCAGTACTTTAAGTGTGGTCTTACTAAGGCTTTATAGAGTGGTATTAGTACTTGCCTTGATCTTGATTGTATCCCTCTGTTAATACAATTCAGGATTGCATTAGCTTTTTTGGCTGCTGCTGCACACTGCTGGCTCATATTTAGCTAGTTGTCCACTAAGACTCCAAGATCCCTCTCACATTTACTGCTATTGAGCCTGGTTTCACCCAGTCTATATGTGTACTTTTGGTTTTCCTTACCTAAGTGTAGGACTTTACTTTTCTCTACATTGAATTTCATTTTGTTAGATATGGCCCAGTGTTCTAGTCTGTCAAGATCCATCTGGATCTTGAGACTATCTTCTTGGGTGTTAGCTATTCCTGCTAGCTTAGTATCATCTGCAAATTTGGTAAGTTCTCCTTCTATTCCCTCATCTAAGTCATTAATGAAGATATTGAGGAGTACTGGGCCTAAGATGGAACCTTGTGGCACCCCACTGCTTACTTCCCTCCATATAGACTTAGACCCATTAAGGATTACTCATTGAGTACAGTTTGCCAACCAGTTGAGAGTCCATCTAGTGGTGGTGCTATCTATTCCACTTTTTTCTAGCTTCCTAAGAAGTAGGTTGTGGTCTACTTTGTCAAATGCCTTGCTGAAATCTAAATAAATCATATCCACAGTATTTTTCTGGTCTACTAATTTAGTTACTCTGTTGAAGAATGGAATAAGATTGGTTTGGAATGATCTGTTCTTAACAAACCTGTGCACCAGAACACAAGCCAAGAAACAATGAATGGAAACTGATCAAGGAGAGAAGCAACCTGGAATTAAGGAGAAACTTCCTGACAGTGAGGATCGATTGGAAAAGCTTGCCCTAAAAAGTTGTAGGTGTTTCATCTGTGGAAAGGGAACTTCATGAGGACAGTGGTGACACCCAGGCAGGAAAAGCCCAAAGGGAACATCAGGCCAGCCATAAAACAAACTTGCATAGGAAAAGAGATTTAATAAAAGGTATTGAAAGAAGCCCCCTAGACAAAAGCCAAGTAATTAAGAAAGCTAGGTTAAGAAAGAAAAAGAAATCCCTTACAAACAAATCAGCAAAACAAATAGACAAAAGACATGAAATAAATTCCATAGCAGACAGGAGATTGCCACCAAACAAATATAAGAAAACATTAGGATGAAACTGATAATCCAATCAAACCACCCCGCGGAGTTTACCCTCTGGCGGAAATGAAGACAACCCCTGACAGGATTTAAAACATTAAGAAATACAAACACAAGCACACACACACAAAAGGAGAAAAAGGTATAAAAATCAGGGGTTTATTATACAAAGATGGCTAGCCCCAGGAACGCAGACTTCTTGCTATCTCTTGCCTTCCTGAAAAATAAAAGGAACCCGCTTCCAAGCAGTTGTCTGTGTCCTTGCACCGGAGCCCTCCCAGCAGGAAAACCGAATCCTCAGAAGAAAGGCATTTTCCAGCCTTTCAACACATCACTGGAGGTTTTTAAGAAAAGACAAGAAAACCACATGTCTGAAGTGGTATATAGCCTCCTGCTTGAACAAGGGGTTGGGCTAGAAGACTTCCAGGGTGTCTTCTAACTCTGTCCTGATTGATTGAAGGTTAATTATTCATTTTTTTTTCTGGCTAATTTCTGTGGACCTACAGAAGAATATATAAATAATGGAAGAAGCTGTCCACTATTGCTTTGATTTCTGTAGCATCAGAGTTAGGATATTGTTGTAGGGGATAGAAGGGTGATTATAGTGTGGAATAAAAGCCACTACATCTGTTAATTCAGACATCTGGCAGCAAACGCAAATGCAAAAAGGAAAAGCTGAGCCTTATATAAGCACTCAACAGGTTGATCTTCCCTGAACAAATAAAAAAGGCAAAATGTTGGAGAATAATCAGTTCCTACAGTAAGAATAGCCCAGATTCAAATCATTCTGGCCCCAATGTCCACTCATTACAGTCCAAACTGGAATTTCAGAAATTGGCTTAAGAACCAACTAGAAACTGCAAGAGAGACCAACAGCTTAGGTTGCAGTATGGAATTCCTCAGAGTCTTTGAGAAACTAATTCTACAGTGAATGACTTAGTTGGGAATGAAGAATCCACATTTCTTCCAAATCACTGTTATAATTTAAGATAAAACACTTCACATTTCAGATTGGTATTCCTTGAGCACCATGTTTTATGCTGCTTTCCTTTCTAAACTCCTTCAGCTATAATCTTTTAAGTTATAAAGATAATTGAAGATAAATCTCTAATTCCGTCTTTCAAATAAACTAAGTTTGAAGTTGGACGTTGAAGTTCTCTTTCTAACAAAATTACAACCCTGTAAATTATATTCTTATTTTACTTAATAGATTGAAGATATCTTTTAATTCTTTTTTTTTCATTTTATTAAATCCTTGTGTCTTAAAGAATGGTGACCTAGCAATTCATATTCACCCTTTTCCTAAAAAACAAAATGAACTATCCTAAAAGTCTTATTTAGCCCACAGCTCAAAACTCAATGAAAACTCAAGTAGTTACTTGACCAGATCTGTTTACATCTGCTTTCTTTGAATAGCTTTTAACTCAAAAGAATAGGTGCCGACATATAGAAAAGCTGAGAAGAAACAAAGAAATATTAGGTGGAAAAGAATTTGCTTACTCTGAAAGTCCATAGAGGTCCTGAGATGGGTGTACATTGAATGTATGTTCACTGAAGCCATAAAGATACTGTGAAGCGATCCCTCCGATGAGGAGATCACCTGGTTGGAACCATTCATGTGGAATAGGAATAGGATCAGATTCTGGGCACTTGAGGGCATTCACTTTGATCACTGGGAACATCAGAATGAATAACACATCAGCAGCCAAAAAATCCTCTAAAAGAGGTCTCCAACATATCAAGCCACACCAATGGATCTGACTTAGCATACTAGAGTTTCTCAACACACCTCCTAAGGGAAAAAAAGAATCAATTTAAATCTTTAACTTCAATGGAGATACAGACATGTGTGTTTGAATAATGATTGAGGTTTCTACAACTCAAATCTAACATTGGTCTGATCAAGGAAAGAAAAGAGGCTGGAGGAATTGAACTCAATAATCCGGTTGGGCTCTTCCCACCACCCAAGCTCTCCATGGAACTTGGACTGGTTTATAACTTCTTTCAACCTTGCTTTCTTTTGTTCGCTGCTTTCTGGAAAATCTCTGGAGCTTTGAGCAAATGACAGCCATTTGAACCAACTCCAGGTAGAGTTACATGTTAAAAGTATTTTTCCCCATAAATGGCCTTAAAAATGAAAAAAAAAACCCTTATAATTGTTAATTGTCAACGTGAGAAAGTTACTCCCTCTTTCTAATATAAAAGTAATTCCAAAAATTGAATATTTTTTATGATAATACACACATGGACCCAGACAGAATGAAAAATTTTGTTTTTATCTATCCTAATTGAGAGTACAAAATAGGGGGCAGGAGCTTGCAGAAAACTATAAAAGTGTACATATAGTATATTGTGCATGACATGCCTTCTGCCCCTTTCCACCTTTTAATGTTTTTTCTTTAAAAAAATATTTTATTTCATTTGGATGCCATCAAACTCTAATTTACTTTGAGTGACTCACAACAATAAAGGCCAATTGACTCTGGGTAACTCACAATAATAAAATAAAGTTTGGAAAACCCAAAATACATAAGATTAACCACAGAGCAAACATAAGATATTAGAGAAGTATCAACTTGTAAAGCAAACTGGACTCCTTTTGAGTTGCCATAGGGAGGGAGGGAGGAAAGACCTGAAAGAGCAGCAAGGCAATCAAAACCAGAAGTGCATTCAATGCATACCTTACCAAGTCTGTATCCTGGGTTACCATTCCAGTCGGAGGGGTGTGATCTCTAGAGCCTGTGTGATTTATGACACACCCAGGGGTGGGGTGGGAGGAGAAACAGGGTCATAGATGCACCATAAATTATATGAATCAGAATTGGCTTCATTAGGATAAGTGCCAACATGTTGCTCCTAATAAATAATTGGATTTCTTTTGAAGTTTGGCTCGAGGCTCATGATTTGATTAGAGCGTTTGTCAGAACCCTAACAAGAAGTCCCTTTCAAATAATACAATTTTTCAATAATAATATACATTTTAAACATTAACAAAAAGATGTATTTATATTTTTATGGCAGTTCAAGGAACCAAGAATTAAACTTAAAATTCTGCAAGATGTAAAAGACATTGGAAGACTAGGATTAGCTCAGTTGAAATTGTATTTTGCAGACTGTTGTTTAATTTGTAGAATAGAACAGAACAGAATAAGAATAGAATAGAATAGAATAGAATAGAATAGAATAGAATAGAATAGAATAGAATAGAATAGAATAGAATAGAATAGAATAGAAGCTTGGAGATCTACTCCAGCCCCCTATCCAGCAGGAGACCTTATACCATTTCAGACAAGTGACTCTCTAGACTCTTCTTAAAAACTTTCAGTGATGGTGTGCCTATGATTTCTGAAGGCAAACTGTTCTACTAGTTAATTATTTTCACTGTTAGGAAGTTTCTCCTTAATTCCAGGTTGCTTCTCTCTTTGATGAGTTGGTGCTTTAGACAATAATTTGACCCCTTCCTCTTTGTGGCAGCCTCTCAAATACTGGAAGAGCTATCATGTCACCTCTAATTCTTTTTTTCTTTAGACAAGCCAAACCCAGATCCTGCAGTTGTTCTTCATATGTTTTAGAATCCAGGCCTTTGATTATCTTAGTTGCTCTTCCCTGAACTTTTTCCAAAGACTCAACATCTTTTTCGTAATATGGTGACCAAAATTGATTGCAGTATTCCAGGTGTGGTCTTCCTAGGGCTTTATAAAGTGGTACTAATACTTTCCATGATCTTGAGAGATTGGGTCTTGCTAAGAAATAAAAGAATGTTAGAATTGGAATATTGGAATAATACTTTCAGTGTGACACTTCTTACATAGTAATTTTCAAAATCCCTATAACTTTGTAATAGCCTAAATATCCATGCTAACCTAAACTTTTAGGCTTTTCACCTGTTTTTGAAGATAATAGAGGAATCCTATTTCATTGATTCAACTATCCTTCAGTCTTTACCATATACATAGCAAACTTATATCTGTTAGAATTATTATATTACATAAAAAATAGGCTAAATTGACTGGCATGATACAATTACATTTAAAGAAGTAGCAAATCTAAATATAACCACAAAGGTAAAATTTACAAATGAATTATAAATAATTGGATTTCTTTTGAAACTTGGCTCAAGGCTCATGAATTAATTAGAGGATTTGTTGGAACCCTGGCATTTCCTTTTCTTGCTCTGAGTTTGTTCATTTTGCCGATTATGTTGCCCTTATTAGAAGCAAACCCACTTTTTCATAAGAAACCAGAATTTAAATATCTCAAGAGTGCCAAGGCTGAGTGGTTCTCCATTTTAAGGACTATACAATTTTGGTGTTAGATTGGGTGACACTGCCTCAGACAGACCTGGTGTATAATCTGGGGGTCTTCCTGATATTTACAAGTCCTGCTCAGAGAATAGGTGGTAGCCATAGCTAGGAGGGTCTTTGTATAACATTGTCTTGTGTGAATCAACCCCTAAAACAGCAGGCTGTGCTCAAAGATTCTCAGACCCTAGTTAAGTCCAGATGAACAATTGCAATGCACTGTACCCAGAGATGGGCTTCAATAATTTCAGTAATTGGTTCTCTGCCCAGTTGTTGGGTGGGCATGGTCATGGTGGGCATGGCCAAGTCAGCTTCCTGCACCCTCCCCAGGCTCAAGGGAGGATGAAAATGATCTCCCCTGAGCTCTGAAGGGCCTCTGGAGCCCAGAAATGGGCCCATTCCTGTCCTTCTAGGGTCTCAAGCAGGCCCATTTTTTGCCCTCCCCAAACTCTACATGGGCCCTGCATGTACCTCACATCCTAAACAGGCAGCATGGAGACTCCTGGGCAGGGCAGGGTGGGAGTGGCAGGATGGGGTGGGTGAGGCCAGCCAGGGGTTGGATTTGCCAGTTTGCCAAACCAGCCATAACATTAGCTACAGGTTCACCTGAACCAGGGATAACCCATAGCAGCCCACCATTGACTATACCTTGGGTTGTCCTTGAAAAGTATTTAGAAGCTTCAATTGCTCCAGAGTGGAATCGTATGGGCAATATATGTTTGCATGTTATATCTGTGCTCCACAATCTGCATTGGATACCAGTTTAATTTTCAATTCCAATTCCAGGTCCAATTGTTTTTGACCTTTGAATCCCTACAGGAGATGAATTCCCATTATTTGAAGGACCACTCCCCCCAATGACTTCAATCAGTCCATTACTTACAGCAAAGAAAGCATGTTATGAGTACCATCTGCAATTGGTGGTCCAAGAATGCAGGCCTTCTCTGATAGGGCACCTACCCTATGGAACATTCTCTTCCTTCAAAGACAGCTTGACTCCATCCCTCAAAACCTGGTTATGTCACAAAGACTGAAGAGTCTAGTGAAGAGAAGGACCATGGGAGACTTGATAGCAGTGTTCCAATATTTGAGGGGCTGCCACAGAGAGGAAGAGGTCAAGCTATTTTCTAAAGCACCTGTAAACCAGACAAGGAATAATGGATGGAAACTGAACAAGGAGAGATTTAATCTGGAAATAAGGAGAAACTTTCTGACAGTGAGAACAATCAACCAATGGAACAGCTTGACCTTGGAACTTGTGGGAGCTTTATCACTGGAGGCTTTCAAGAAAAGATTGGCTTGCCATTTGTCAGAAATGGTGTAGGGTCTCCTGCTTGGGTGGGGGGTTGGAATAGATGATCAAAAGGTGCCTTCCAACTCCAATTATCTGTTAATTGTTAACCAGATATGTTTTTAGAAGTCACCATTGTAATTGACATTTTACTCTTTCCATGTGGCTTGTATATTTAAATTTATTAGTGTTTTTTATATTTTTAATGATGACTTTTTGTATTTTTAGAATGATTATTTTTATATATTTGTTGTTACTGATTGCTGTATGCCACCTAGAATCTCTTTTTTTGTGACATGGCTGGCCATATGATTGTGAGAAAGCAATCGAACAAATACAAATATTTCCAGTTGCTAATTCATGGAAAGTTTAAATCCTGGCTTTTACCCAATGTTTCTGTTATTTTGTTTTTTTCTTCTTTTCTTTCTTACTTTTCCAAAGTAGAAAATCATCCAAGTTTTAGTAGTCAAAGAATGGTTTTGAAGTACCCCTCTGAATTTTTTCAGTTATTAAAGTAATAGCAATTGCACTTAGACTTATATATTGCTTTATAGTGCTTTCCAGCCCTCTATAAGCAGTTTACAGAGTCATCATATTGCCCCCAACAATTTGGGTCCTCATTTTACCCACCCTGGAAGGATGGAAGGCTGAATCAAACTTGAGTCTGGTGAGATTTGAACTGCCAAATTGAAGTCAGCAGAAGTAGCCTGCAGTACTTCATTCTGACCACTGTGTTACCGTGGCTCAAAGAGGAAAGAAATTAGGAGATATTACATTTAACATCCTTTAAAAATGTCAATGGAAGAAAAAAATATATGAAAGCATAATTATTTCTCCTCTGGAATTATCCTAAAGATAATAATTAGTTCACTTTGTAAAATTTTTAAACACTTGAATAAGACTTTAGAGAAATGGCGGGGGTAGGGGAGGAAAACCAAAGAAAAGTCTGTCCCATGGAGACTGGGTAGTAGAAGAAAATGACACACAAGTCCCGTGATTTCAACTGCCTCAAAGTAAGTAGTGTTGTTGGAGTTGCATTCAGTGCCATTCAGAACTTTTGTGTATAAGCACTATATGCAAGAAGAATCAGAGCTAACATTTAGCTTTCAGACTTGCTCTTAAAAGGAATTTTGATGCTGGTGAAAGGAAAACTCATTGAAATGATAGTTCGCCATGGATACCATCCCACCAATGACAAAGTCCCCTTCCTGGTACCATTCATTTGGAACAATTATGGGATTACCTGGATGACAGGGCAAAGATTTCACTCTGAAAAGTGGAAACAAGAGAAGAAAAACCATTATGGTCAGCAAAGGCTCTCTAAATATAGAAGTTCCACTACCAGCAGCTTCCAATATTAGTTTCCATTCACCAGCTTCAAAATTCCTTTTAAGAGCAAGTCTGAAAGCTAAATGTTAGCTCTGATTCTTCTTGCATATAGTGCTTATACACAAAAGTTCTGAATGGCACTGAATGCAACTCCAACAACACTACTTACTTTGAGGCAGTTGAAATCACGGGACTTGTGTGTCATTTTCTTCTACTACCCAGTCTCCATGGGACAGACTTTTCTTTGGTTTTCCTCCCCTACCCCCGCCATTTCTCTAAAGTCTTATTCAAGTGTTTAAAAATTTTACAAAGTGAACTAATTATTATCTTTAGGATAATTCCAGAGGAGAAATAATTATGCTTTCATATATTTTTTTCTTCCATTGACATTTTTAAAGGATGTTAAATGTAATATCTCCTAATTTCTTTCCTCTTTGAGCCACGGTAACACAGTGGTCAGAATGAAGTACTGCAGGCTACTTCTGCTGACTTCAATTTGGCAGTTCAAATCTCACCAGACTCAAGTTTGATTCAGCCTTCCATCCTTCCAGGGTGGGTAAAATGAGGACCCAAATTGTTGGGGGCAATATGATGACTCTGTAAACTGCTTATAGAGGGCTGGAAAGCACTATAAAGCAATATATAAGTCTAAGTGCAATTGCTATTACTTTAATAACTGAAAAAATTCAGAGGGGTACTTCAAAACCATTCTTTGACTACTAAAACTTGGATGATTTTCTACTTTGGAAAAGTAAGAAAGAAAAGAAGAAAAAAACAAAATAACAGAAACATTGGGTAAAAGCCAGGATTTAAACTTTCCATGAATTAGCAACTGGAAATATTTGTATTTGTTCGATTGCTTTCTCACAATCATATGGCCAGCCATGTCACAAAAAAAGAGATTCTAGGTGGCATACAGCAATCAGTAACAACAAATATATAAAAATAATCATTCTAAAAATACAAAAAGTCATCATTAAAAATATAAAAAACACTAATAAATTTAAATATACAAGCCACATGGAAAGAGTAAAATGTCAATTACAATGGTGACTTCTAAAAACATATCTGGTTAACAATTAACAGATAATTGGAGTTGGAAGGCACCTTTTGATCATCTATTCCAACCCCCCACCCAAGCAGGAGACCCTACACCATTTCTGACAAATGGCAAGCCAATCTTTTCTTGAAAGCCTCCAGTGATAAAGCTCCCACAAGTTCCAAGGTCAAGCTGTTCCATTGGTTGATTGTTCTCACTGTCAGAAAGTTTCTCCTTATTTCCAGATTAAATCTCTCCTTGTTCAGTTTCCATCCATTATTCCTTGTCTGGTTTACAGGTGCTTTAGAAAATAGCTTGACCTCTTCCTCTCTGTGGCAGCCCCTCAAATATTGGAACACTGCTATCAAGTCTCCCATGGTCCTTCTCTTCACTAGACTCTTCAGTCTTTGTGACATAACCAGGTTTTGAGGGATGGAGTCAAGCTGTCTTTGAAGGAAGAGAATGTTCCATAGGGTAGGTGCCCTATCAGAGAAGGCCTGCATTCTTGGACCACCAATTGCAGATGGTACTCATAACATGCTTTCTTTGCTGTAAGTAATGGACTGATTGAAGTCATTGGGGGGAGTGGTCCTTCAAATAATGGGAATTCATCTCCTGTAGGGATTCAAAGGTCAAAAACAATTGGACCTGGAATTGGAATTGAAAATTAAACTGGTATCCAATGCAGATTGTGGAGCACAGATATAACATGCAAACATATATTGCCCATACGATTCCACTCTGGAGCAATTGAAGCTTCTAAATACTTTTCAAGGACAACCCAAGGTATAGTCAATGGTGGGCTGCTATGGGTTATCCCTGGTTCAGGTGAACCTGTAGCTAATGTTATGGCTGGTTTGGCAAACTGGCAAATCCAACCCCTGGCTGGCCTCACCCACCCCATCCTGCCACTCCCCCCCTGCCCTGCCCAGGAGTCTCCATGCTGCCTGTTTAGGATGTGAGGTACATGCAGGGCCCATGTAGAGTTTGGGGAGGGCAAAAAATGGGCCTGCTTGAGACCCTAGAAGGACAGGAATGGGCCCATTTCTGGGCTCCAGAGGCCCTTCAGAGCTCAGGGGAGATCATTTTCATCCTCCCTTGAGCCTGGGGAGGGTGCAGGAAGCTGACTTGGCCATGCCCACCATGACCATGCCCACCCAACAACTGGGCAGAGAACCAATTACTGAAATTATTGAAGCCCATCTCTGGGTACAGTGCATTGCAATTGTTCATCTGGACTTAACTAGGGTCTGAGAATCTTTGAGCACAGCCTGCTGTTTTAGGGGTTGATTCACACAAGACAATGTTATACAAAGACCCTCCTAGCTATGGCTACCACCTATTCTCTGAGCAGGACTTGTAAATATCAGGAAGACCCCCAGATTATACACCAGGTCTGTCTGAGGCAGTGTCACCCAATCTAACACCAAAATTGTATAGTCCTTAAAATGGAGAACCACTCAGCCTTGGCACTCTTGAGATATTTAAATTCTGGTTTCTTATGAAAAAGTGGGTTTGCTTCTAATAAGGGCAACATAATCGGCAAAATGAACAAACTCAGAGCAAGAAAAGGAAATGCCAGGGTTCCAACAAATCCTCTAATTAATTCATGAGCCTTGAGCCAAGTTTCAAAAGAAATCCAATTATTTATAATTCATTTGTAAATTTTACCTTTGTGGTTATATTTAGATTTGCTACTTCTTTAAATGTAATTGTATCATGCCAGTCAATTTAGCCTATTTTTTATGTAATATAATAATTCTAACAGATATAAGTTTGCTATGTATATGGTAAAGACTGAAGGATAGTTGAATCAATGAAATAGGATTCCTCTATTATCTTCAAAAACAGGTGAAAAGCCTAAAAGTTTAGGTTAGCATGGATATTTAGGCTATTACAAAGTTATAGGGATTTTGAAAATTACTATGTAAGAAGTGTCACACTGAAAGTATTATTCCAATATTCCAATTCTAACATTCTTTTATTTCTTAGCAAGACCCAATCTCTCAAGATCATGGAAAGTATTAGTACCACTTTATAAAGCCCTAGGAAGACCACACCTGGAATACTGCAATCAATTTTGGTCACCATATTACGAAAAAGATGTTGAGTCTTTGGAAAAAGTTCAGGGAAGAGCAACTAAGATAATCAAAGGCCTGGATTCTAAAACATATGAAGAACAACTGCAGGATCTGGGTTTGGCTTGTCTAAAGAAAAAAAGAATTAGAGGTGACATGATAGCTCTTCCAGTATTTGAGAGGCTGCCACAAAGAGGAAGGGGTCAAATTATTGTCTAAAGCACCAACTAATCAAAGAGAGAAGCAACCTGGAATTAAGGAGAAACTTCCTAACAGTGAAAATAATTAACTAGTAGAACAGTTTGCCTTCAGAAATCATAGGCACACCATCACTGAAAGTTTTTAAGAAGAGTCTAGAGAGTCACTTGTCTGAAATGGTATAAGGTCTCCTGCTGGATAGGGGGCTGGAGTAGATCTCCAAGCTTCTATTCTATTCTATTCTATTCTATTCTATTCTATTCTATTCTATTCTATT